>PVJH01015711.1:0-52565 GCA_004026705.1 Nesogale talazaci | reverse complement strand
ATTTTGAATGGTTAGTGTCAAGATTCCCCTAGGGATGTTCTGTGCCAAGATTCCATTTAGAACGCTCAATGTCATAATTCTATTTGTGATGTCCACTTTCAAAATTGCATATAATTTATTCTCTGGCATAATGGCAATTGTAATGTGCCTTGTCAGAATTCCCCTCAGAATCTTCTGTGCCAAGATTCCTTTGGGAACCTTCACCATCAAGATTCCCTTTGGAATGTTACATGTCAGTATTTCTTTTTGGACGTTTATGTTGAAATGTCATGTCCTCTCTCAGAAATGCTTATTCATTGTTCTCTGTCACAATTGCCATTATGATGTGCTTTGTGAAGATTGCTTATGGTTTATACTCCGACATAATGGCCCTCATAAAATGCATTGTCAAGATTCCATTTAGGATTTTCCATGCCAATATTCCATTTGGAATGTTCAATGTCATAATTCTATTTGGAATGTCCACTGTCAAAATTGCATAACGATTATTATGGGCCATAATGGCCAATGCAATATGCATTGTGAAGATTTCACTTAGAATCTTCTATGCCGAGATTCCATTTGAAATGGTCATCATCAAGATTCCCTTTGGAAAGATCAGTGTCAATATTGCATTAGGAACGTTCATGGTGAAATGAAATGCATTCTATCAGAAAAGCATGTTGATTGGACTCTGTTATAATTGACGTTGTGATGTGTAATGTGAAGATGCATACCTCTTATACTCTGTCATAATGGCGATTATAATTTGCAGTGTCAAGATTCCCTTTTGAATGATCTGTGTCAAGCTTCTCTTAGGAATGTTCGATGCCAAGATTCCATTTGGAATGTACACAGTCAGTATTCCACTTGGAATGTTCTGTGTCAAACTTCCTTTTGGAATGTTGATTGTGAAGTAGCATGTCCCCTTTCAGAAATGCATATGGATTCTACTCTGTCATAATTGCCCTTATAATGTTCACTGTCAAGATTCCATTTGGAATGGTCTGTATCAAGATTCCCCTAGGAATGCTCTGTGTCAAGTTTCCATTTGGAATGTTCTTTGTCAAGATTACATTTGGAAATTTCAGTGTCATAATTCTTTTATATCCACTGTAAAACTATCATGTCATTTATACTGTCATAATGCTGATTACAATGGTCATTGTCAAGATTGACTTGGAATGTTCTGTGCCATGTTCCCACTTAGAAAGTTCAGCGTAAAGTTTCCATTTGATATGTTCAGTGTCAAATTTCCATTTGGAACATTCATTTTTTAAATGGCATGCCCTCACTCAGAAATGAATATCAATTTTACTCTGTGATAATTGTCATTATGTTGTATATTGTGAAGCTTTAATGTCAATTATAATCTGTCATAATGGACATTATATTGTAAATTGTCAAGATTCCATTTGGAAAGGTCTGTGTCAAGATTTCCTTTGTAATGTTCTGTGTCAAGATTCCTTTTGAAATGTTCTGTTCCAAATAATATTTGGAAACTTCACTGTCAAAATTCTATCTGTAATGTCCACTCTCAAAATTGGTTGTCAATTATACTCTGTCATGCAGGGGAATTTAATGTGCATTGTCAATATTCATGTTGATATGCTCTGTGCCAAGATGCATTTGGAATATTTAGTGTCAATATTGCATTAGGAGCATTCATTGTGAAATGACATGTCCTTTCATAGAAAAGCATATCTAGTGTATTCTCTCATAATTGCCATTATGATGTGCATTGTGAGGATTGCATATCAATTATACTGCCTTAATTGGCATTAAAATGTGCACTGTCAAGTTTCCAATTGGAAGGTTCTCTGTCAAGTTTAACCTTGGAATGTACAGTGTAAAGATTCCATTTGGAATATTCTGTGTCAAGGCTTCGTTAGAAATATTCAGTCTCACAATTCTATGTTTTATCCACTGTCAAAGTTGCATGTCAACTATACTCTGTCATAATGGCAACTATAACGTGAACTGTCAAGATTCCATTTCAAATATTGTGCCAAGATTCTATTTGGAATGTTCAGCGTCAAGATTCCGTTTGGAAAGTTCAGTATCTGCATTTGAAACATTCATTATGAAGTTTCCTGTCCTCACTCAGAAATGCATATCAATTGTACTCTGTCATAAATGCCATTACTATGTGCATTGTGAAGATTGCATGTTGATTATACTCTGTCATAATGACAATTATAATGTGCATTGTAAGGTTCTACTTTGAATGTTCTGTGGCAAAGTTCCCTTTGTTATGTTCATTGTCAATGGTACATTTGGAACGTTCATTTTGAAATGGCATGTCCTCTCTCAGAAATGCACATAGATTGCACTCTATCGTAATTGCCATTATGATATGCATTTTAAATATTGCATGTTGTTTATACACTGTCACAAGGGCCACTACAGTGTGCATTGTCAAGATTCCATCTGAGATATTCTTTGACATGCTTCCCCTTGGAATGGTAGGTGTAAAGATTCCATTTGAAATGTTCTGTACCAAGTCTCTATTTGGAATGCTTATTGTCATAATTCCATTTGTTATGTCCACGTTCAAACTTGCATATTGATTATACTCTATCATAAAGACGATTATAATGTGCATAGTCAAGGTTCCACTTTGAATATTCTGTGCCAAGTTTACATTTTGCCTGTTCAATGTCAGGATTCCAAATGGAATGGAATGGAATGTCCCAGATTCCATTCCAAATTCCAAATGGAATATTCAGTGTCAATATTGCATTAGGAACCTTCACTGTGAAATGGCATGCAATCTCTCAGAAAGGGATAACGAATATACTCTGTCATATTTGCCATTATGGTGTGCATTTTGAAGAGTGCATTTCATTTATACACTGTTAAATTGGCCATATTAATGTTCATTGTCAAGATTCCATTTGGAATAATCTGTATCATTCTTCCACTGGATCAGTTTTGTGTAAAAATTAGATATGGAATGCTATGTGCCAAGACTCCATTTCAACCATTCACTGTCATAATTCTATGCTATAGCCACTGTCAAAGTTGCATGCAAATTTTGCTGTCATAATGGTGATTATAATATGCATTGTCAAGATTCCACCTGGAATGATTTGTGACAAGATTCCATTTGGAATGTTCACTATCAAGATTCCATATGCGATGTTCACTGTGAAGCAACATGTCCTCTCTAAGAAATACGTATCTATTTTATTGTGTGATATTTCCCATTATGATGTGTATTATGAAGATTTCATGTTGATTATATTCTGCCATAGTTGCCCTTATGATGTATAGGTCAAGGTTCCATTTGGAATGTTCTCTGTCAAGATAACACTTGGATAGTCAGGTGTAAAGATTCCATTTGTAACATTCTGAACCAAGACTCCATTCGGAAAAATCAGTATCTTAATTCTATTTATGTCCACTGTCAAAATTGCATATTGACTATATTCTGTCAAGATTCTACTTGGAATGTTCTGTGCCAAGATTCCATTTGGAATGTTCAGGGTCATTGTTCCATTTGGTGTGCTCTGTGTCAATATTCCTTTTGGAACGTTCATTTTGAAATGGCATGTCATCTCTCAGAAATGCATATCCATTAGACTCTGTCAAAATTGTCATTATGATGTGCACTATGAAGATTTCATATCAATTTTACTCTGTCAAAATGGCTATTCACTGTCAAGATACCATTTGGAATGTTCTATGCCAAGATTCCATTTGGAACTTTCAGTGTCATCATTTTATTTGTATTGTCCACTATCAATATTGCATATCAATTATTCTCCGTCATAATGGCGATTATAATGTCTATTTCAACGATTCCACTTGGAATGTGCTGTGTCAGGATTCCTCTTGGGATATTCAGTCAAGCTTCCATTTGCCATTGTCAGAGTCAACATTGCATTAGGAATGTTCTTTGTGAAATGACTTGTCCTCTCTCTGAAATGCATATCGACTGTACTTTGTCATAATTTCCATCATGATGTGCATTGTGAAGATTGCATGTCCATTTTGCTCAGTCATAATGCCAGTATAATGTGAATTGTGAAGATTGTATGTCAATTATACTCTGCCCTCATGCCCATTATAATGTGCATTTTCAAGATTGCCAGTATAATGTGAATTGTGAAGATTGTATGTCAATTATACTCTGCCCTCATGCCCATTATAATGTGCATTTTCAAGATTCCCTTGGAATAATCTGTGTCAAGATTTCCATTGGAATACAATCTCACAAGATTCCATTTTGAATGTTCGGTGTCTAGAGTCCATTTGTAATATTCTGTGGGAATATTCCTTTTGGAGCATTTATATTGAAATATCTTGTACTCCCACAGGTTGCACACTTTCATAATTGCCATTATGATGTGCATTGTGAGGATTGTATATCATTTATACTGCCTTAATAGCCATTATAATGTGCACTGTCAGGATTCCAATTGGAAGGATCTCTGTCAAGTTTAACCTTGGAATGTACAGTGTAAAGATTCTATTGGGAATAATCTGTGGCAAGGCTTCGTTTGAAACATTCAGTCTCATAATTCTATGATATATCCACTGTCAAAGTTGCATGTCAAATATTCTCTGTCATAATGGCAGCTATAACATGCACTGTCAAGATTCCACTTCAAATATTGTGTCAAGATTCCATTTCAAATGTTCAGCGTCATGATTCTGTTTGGAAAGTTCAGTATCCATTTGGAACATTCATTGTGAAATGGTCTGTCCTCACTCAGAAATGCATATCAAATTTACTCTGTCATAAATGTCATTATGATGTGCATTGTGAAGATTGCATGCTGATTAAACTCTGTCATAATGACAATTATAATGTGCATTGTGAGGTTCTACTTTGAATGTTCTGTGGCAAGATTCCCTTTGTTATGTTCGGTGTCAATGTTACATTTGGAACATTCATTTTGAAATGGCAAGTCCTCTCTCAGAAATGCCCATAAATTGCACTCTCTCATAACTGCCATTATGATGAGCATTTTAAAGCTTGCATGTCGATTATACACTGTCATAATGGCCACTATATTGTGCATTGTCAAGATTCCCTCTGAGATATTCTTTGTCAAAATTCCCATTGGAATGTTAGGTGTAAAGATTCCATTTGAAATGTTCTGTACCAAGTATCTATTTGGAATGCTCATTGTCATCATTTCATTTGTTAGGTTCACTTTCAAACTTGCATATTGATTATACTCTATCATAATGGCGATTATAATGTGCATAGTCAAGGTTCCACATCAAATATTCTATGCCAGGTTTACATTTTGCATGTTCAATGTCAAGATTCCAAATGGAATTGAATGACAAATGGAATTGAATGACAAATGGAATTGAATGACAAATTGAATTCCAAATGGAATTGAATGGAATATTGATACTGAACTTTCCAAACGGAATCTTGAGGCTGAACATTCCAAATGGAACCTTGACACAATATTTGAACTGGAATCTTGACAGTGCACATTATAGTTTCCACTATGACAGAGTATAGTTAACATGCAACTTTGACAATGGAGATAGCATAGACTTATGAGACTGAATGTTTGAAACGAAGCCTTGCCACAGTATATTCGAAATGGAATCTTTACACTGTACATTCCAAGGTTAAACTTGACACAGAACCTTCCAATTGGAATCTTGACAGTGCACATTATAATGGCAATTAAGACAGAGTATAATCAATATGCATTTCTGAAAGGGGACATGTTACTTCACAATCAACGTTCCAAAAGGAAGATTGTCACAGAACATTCCAAGTGGAATATTTACACTGTACATTCCAAATGGAATCTTGGCAACGAACATTCCTAAGGGAAGCTTGACACAGATCATTCAAAAGGGAATCTTGACACTGCAAATTATAATCGCCATTATGACAGAGTATAAGAGGTATGCATCTTCACATTACACATCACAATGCCAATTATAACAGAGTCCAATCAACATGGATATCTGATAGAATGCATTTCATTTCACCATGAACGTCCCTAATGCAATATTGACAATGATCATTCGAAAGGGAATCTTGATGATGACCATTTCAAATGGAATCTTGGCAAAGAAGATTCTAAGTGCAATCTTGACAATGCATATTATAATGGCCATTATGGCCCAGAATAATTGATATGCAATTTTGACAGTGAACATTCCAAATAGATTTATGACATTGAACATTCCAAATGGAATATTGGCATGGAAAATCCTAAATGGAACCTTCACAATGCATATTATAATGGCCATTATGCCGGGGAATAATCGGTAAGCAATCTTCAAAATGCACATCATAATGCAATTGTGACACAGAACAATCAACAAACATTTCTGAGAGAGGATATGACAAAAACGTTCGGAAAAAAAATTGACATGTAACATTCCCAAAGGAATCTTGACGGTGAAGGTTCCCAAAGGAATCTTGGCACAGAAGATTCCGAGGGAAATTCTGACAAGGCACATTACAATTGCCATTATAACAGAGAATAAATTATATGCAATTTTGAAAGTGGACATCACAAATAGAATTATGACATTGAGCGTTCTAAATGGAATCTTGGCACAGAACATTCCTAAGGGAATCATGACACTAACCATTCAAAATGGAATCTTTACAATGCACATAATAGTTGCCATTTTGACAGAATATAATCATGCAATTTTGACAGCGACATAGCAAATTTAATTATGAAACTGATGCTTCCAAATGGAGTCTTAGTTCAGGATATTCCAAATGCAATCTTTATATAGAACATTCCAAGCTGAATCTTGGCACAGACCATTCCAAATGGAATCTTCACAATGCATATTAAAAGGGAAATTAAGACAGAGTATAATCAATAAGCAATCTTCACAATGCACATCATAATGGCAATTATGAAAGAGTGCAATCGGTATGCATTTCTGTGGGAGTACATGATATTTCAATATAAACGCTCCAAAAGGAATATTCCCACATAATATTACAAATGGACTCTAGACACAGAACATTCAAATGGAATCTTGTGACATAATATTCCAAAGGAAATCTTGACACAGATAATTCCAAGAGAATCTTGACAATGCACGATATCATGGGCATGAGGAGAGAGTATAATCGAAATACAATCTTCACAATTCACATCATAATGGCAATTATGACAGAGTACAATCAATATGCATTTCTGAGAAAGGACAAGTCATATCACAAAGAAAGTTTATAATGCAATGTTGACTCTGACAATGTCAAATGGAAGCTAGACTTAACATCCCAAGAGGAATCCTGACACAGAACATTCCAAGTGGAATCGTCAAAATATACATTATAATCCCCATTATGACAGAGAATAATTGATATGCGATTTTGACAGTGGACATTACAAACAAAATTATGACACTGAAAGTTCCAAATGTAATCTTGGCATGGAACATTCCAAATGGTATCTTGACACTGAATGGCCATTATGACAGAGTATAACTGATATGCAATCTTCACAATGCACATCATAATGACAATTTTGACAGAGTCTAATGGATATGCATTTCTGAGAGACAACATGCCATTTCAAAATGAAGGTTACAAAAGGAATACTGACACAGAACATTCCAAATGGAATCTTGGCACAGAGCATTCCAAGTGGAAACTTGACAAAATATAGTCAATATGCAATTTTGACAGTGGACATAAATAGAATTAAGATACTGATCTTTCAAAAGGTGTCTTGGTTAAGAATGTTACAAATGGAATCTTTACACCTTACAATCCAAGTGTTATCTTGAAACAGAACATTCCAAATGGAACATTGACATACACATCATAAGGCAATTGTGGCAGGATATAATCAACACGAAATCTTCGCAATATACATCATAATTGGAATTATCACACAATAAAATCGATATGTATTTCTTAGAGAGTTAATGTTGTTTCACAGTGAACATCGCAAAAAAATCTTGATGGTGAACATTCCAAATGGAATCTTGTCACAAAACATTCCAAGTGGAATCTTTACAATACATATTATAATCATCATTATGACAGTAAAATTGACATGCAACTTTGACAGTGGCTATAAGATAGAATAATAACAGTGAATGTTTGAAATGGAGTCTTGACACATAACATTCCATATCTAATTTTTACACAAAACAGATCCAGTGGAAAAATGATACAGATTATTCCAAATGGAATCTTGACAATGAACATTAATATGGCCAATTTAACAGTGTAAAAACGAAATGCACTCTTCAAAATGCACACCATAATGGCAAATATGACAGAGTATATTCGATATCCCTTTCTGAGAGAGCGCATGCCATTTCACAGTGAAGGTTGTTAATGCAATATTGACACTGAATTTTCCATTTGGAATTTTGAATGGAATTTGGAACATTCCATTCCATTCCATTTGGAATCCTGACATTGAACATGCAAAATGTATACTTGGCACAGAATATTCGAAGTGGAACCTTGACTATGCACATTATAATCGCCATTACTATAGAGTATAATCAATATGCAAATTTGAAGGTGGACATTAAAAATAGAGTTATGACAATAAGCATTCCAAAAAGAGACTTGGTACAGGACTTTCAAATGGAATCTTTACACCTAACATTCCAAGGGGAATCTTGACAAAGAAGATCTCAGATGGAATCTTGACAATGCACACTATAGTGGCCATTATGGCAGTGTATAATCGACATGCAATCTTTACAATACACATCAAAATAGCAATAATGAGAGAGTGCAATCTATATGCATTTCTGGGAAAGGACATGCCTTGTCAAAATGAATGTTCCAAATGCAACATTGACACCGAACATAACAAAGGGAATCTTGCCACAGAACTTTCAAAGTAGAACCTTACAATGTACAGTATAATTGTCATTATGACAGAGTATAATCAACATGCAATCTTCACAATGCACATCGTGATGGCATTTATGACAGAGTACAATTGATATGCATTTCTAAGTGAGGACAGGCCATTTCACAATGAATGTTCCAAATGGAATATTGATACTGAACTTTCCAAACGGAATCTTGACAACGCATATTTAAAGGGAAATTAAGACAGAGTATAATCAATAAGCAATCTTCACAATGCACATCATAATAGCAATTATGAAAGAGTGCAATCTGTCTGCATTTCTGTGGGAGTACGTGATATTTCAATATAAATGATCCAAAAGGAATATTCCCACAGAATATTACAAATGGACTGTAGACACCCAACATTCAAAATGGAATGTTGTGAGGTAATATTCCAACGGAAATCGACACAGATCATTCCAAGGGAATCTTGACAATGAACATAATCATGGGCATGAGGACAGAGTATAATCGATATACAATCTTCACAATGCACATCATAATTGCAATTTTGACAGAGTATAATGGACATGCAATCTTCACAATGCACATCTTAATGGAAATTATGACAGAGTACAATCGATATGCATTTTTGCGAAAGGACAAGTCATTTCACAAAGCATGTTCCTAATGCAATGTTGACTCTGACAATGGCAAATGGAAGCTTGACTGAACATCCCAAGAGGAATCCTAACACAGATCATTCCTGGTGGAATCATTAAAATAGACATTATAATCGCTATTATGACAGAGAATAATTGATACGCGATTTTGACAGTGGACATTACAAATAAAATTATGACACTGAAAGTTCCAAATGGAATCTTGGCATGGAACTTTCCAAATGGTATCTTGACAGTGAATGGCCATTATGACAGAGTGTAACTGATATGCAATCTTCACAATGCACATCATAATGACAATTTTGACAGAGTCTAATGGATATGCATTTCTGAGAGACGACATGCCATTTCAAAATGAGCATTCCAAAAGGAATATTGACACAGAACATTGCAAATGGAACAATGACCCTGAACATTCCAAGTGGAATCTTGGCACAGAACATTCCAAGTGGAATCTTGACAGAATAATCAATATGCAATTTTGACAGTGGCCATAAATAGAATTATGACACTGATATTTCCAAATGGAATCTTGTTTCAGAATGTTACAAATGGAAACTTTACACCTCACAATCCAAGTGTTATCTTGACACAGAACATTCCAAATGGAACCTTGACATAAACATCATAAGGGAAATTATAGCAGAATATAATCAACATGAAATTTTCACAATATACATCATAAAGGGAATTATCACACAATAAAATCGATATGTATTTCTTAGAGAAGACATGTTGTTTCACAGTGAACATCGCAAAGGGAATCTTGATTTTGAGCATTCCAAATGGAATCTTGACACAAAACATTCCAAGTGGAATCTTGACAATGCATATTGTAATCACCATTATGACAGTATAATTGACATGCACCTTTGACAGTGACTATAACATAGAATTATGACTGTGAATGTTTGAAATGGAGTCTTGACACATAATATTCCAAATCTAATTTTTACACAAAACAGACCAAGGGGAATAATGACACAGATTATTCCAAATGGAATCTTGACAATGAACTTTAAAATGGCCAATATAACAGTGTATAAAGGAAATGCAATCTTTACAATGCACACCATAATGGCAAATATGACGGAGTATATTTGATATGCATTTCTGAGAGAGTGCATGCCATTTCACAATAAAGATTCCTAATGCAATATTGACACTGAATATTCCATTTGGAATTTGGAATGGAATTTGGAACATTCCATTCCATTCAATTTGGAATCCTGACATTGAACATGCAAATTGTAAGCTTGGCACAGAATATTCAAAATGGAACCATGACTATGCTCATTATAATCAACATTATGATAGAGTGTAATCAATATGCAAGTTTGAAAGTGGACATAACAAATAGAATTTTGACAATGATCATTCCAAAAAGAGACTTGGTACAGAACTTTCAAATGGAATCTTTACACCTAACATTCCAAGGGACAGCTTGAGAAAGAATACCTCTGATGGAATCTTGACAATGCACACAATACTGGTCATTATGACAGTGTATAATCGACATGCAATCTTTACAATGCATATCATAATGGCAATTATGAGAGAGAGCAATCTATGTGCATTTCTGAGAGAGGACTTGCCAATACAAAATGAACTTTCCAAATGTAACATTGACATTGAACATACAAAGCGAAGCTTGCCACAGAACATTCAAAGTAGAAATTTGCAATGCACATTGTAATTGTCATCATGACATAGAATAACCAACATGCAATCTTCACAATGCACATCGTAATGGCATTTATGACAGAGTACAATTGATATGCATTTCTGAGTGAGGACAGGCCATTTCACAATGAATGTTCCAAATGGAATATTGATACTGAACTTTCCAAACTGAATCTTCACGCTGAAAATTCTAAATGGAATCTTGACACAATATTTGAAGTGGAATCTTGACAGTGCACATTATAGTTGCCATTATGACAGAGTAGAGTTGACATGCAACTTTGACAGTGGATATAACATAGAATTATGAGACTGAATGTTTCAAATGAAGCCTTGCCACAGAATATTCCAAATGGAATCTTTACACTGTACATTCCAAGGTTAAACTTGACACAGGACCTTCCAATTGGAATCTTGAGAGTTCACAATATAATGGCAATTAAGACAGTATAACTGATATGCAATCCTCACAATGCACATCATAATGCCAATTAAGGCAGTATAACTGATATGCAATCCTCACAATGCACATCATAATGGCAATTGTGAGAGAATACACTCAATATGCGTTTCTGTGAAAGGACATGTCATTTCTCAATGAACGTTCCTAAAGCAATATTGACACTGAATATTCCAAATGAATCTTGGCACAGAAAATTCCAAGATGAATATTGACAATGCACATTAAATTCCCCAGCATGACAGAGTATAATTGATACCCAATTTTGAGAGTGGACATTACAAATAGAATTATGACACTGAAGGTTCCAAATATTATTTGGAACAGAACATTTCAAAAGGAATCTTGACACAGATCATTACAATTGAAATCTTGACACAGCCCTTTCCAAAATTGAATCTTGAAAATGCATACTATAATATCTATTATGACGGATTGTAATTGACAATAAAGCTTCACAATAAACAACATATAGGCATTTCTCACAGAGTAAAATTGATATGCATTTCTGACTGAGGCCATGCCATTTAAAAATGAATGTTCCAAATGGAATTTTGACACTGAACATACCAAATGAAATTTTACGCTGAACTTTCCAAATGGGAACATGGAACAGAACATTCCAAGTCAAGCTTGACCATGAACATTGTAATCAACATTATGGCAGTATAAATGACATGCAAGTTTTGCAGAGAATATAACAGAATTATGACACTGAAAGTTCCAATAGTAATCTTGGCACAAAACATTCCAAATGGAAACTTGACACAGAGCATTCCTAGGGGAATCTTGTAAAGACCATTCCAAATGGAATCTTGACAGTGAATATTATAAGGGCAATTATGACACAGTATAATCCATATGCATTTCTGAAAGGGGTTATGTTACTTCACAATCAACGTTCCCAAGGGAAGATTGACACAGAACATTCTATGTGGAATATGGACACTGTACATTCCAAATGGAATCTTGGCACCGAACATTCCTAAGGGAAGCTTGACACAGATCATTCAAAATGGAATCTTGACACGACATTATAATGGCCATTATGACAGAATATAATAGATATGCATCTTCACATTACACATCACAATGGCAATTATAACAGAGTCCAATCAACAAGCATTTTTCATAGAATGCATTGCATTTCACCATGAAGGTTCCTAATGCAATATTGACACTGATCTTTCCAAATGGAATCTTGATGATGACCATTTCAAATGGGATCTTGGCATAGAAGATTCTAAGTGAAATCTTCACAATGCATATTATAATGGCCAGTATGACCCAGAATAATCGTTATGCAATTTTGACATTGGACATTCCAAATGGAATTATGACATTGAACATTCCAAATGGAATATTGGCATGGAAAACACTAAATGGAAACTTGAAAATGCTTATTCTAATGGACATCATGACGGAGTATAATCAATAATAAATCTTCACAATGAACCTCATAAAGGCAATTGTGTAAGAAATCAATTAATGAGCATTTCTGAGAGAGGACATGACATTTCAATATAAACGTTCGAAAAAAAATTTTGACATGTACCATTCCAAAAGGAATCTTGATGGTGAACATGCCCAAAGGAATCTTGGCACAGAACATTCCAAGGGGAATTCTGACAATGCACATTATAGTTGCCATAATGACAGAGAATAAATTATATATAATTTTGAATGTGGACATCACAAATAGAATTATGACATTGAGCCTTCTAAATGGAATCTTGGCACAGAACATTCCTAGGGGAATCTTGACACTAACCATTCAAAATGGAATCTTTACAAATCACATAATAGTTGCCATTTTGACAGAGCATAATCATGTAATTTTGACAGCGACATAACAAATGGAATTATGAAACTGATCCTTCCAAATGGTGTCTTAGTTCAGGATATTCCAAATGCAAACTTTATACAGAACATTCCAAGTTGAATCTTGGCACAGACCATTCCAAATGGAATCTTGACAATCCATATTAAAAGGGAAATTAAGACAAAGTATAATCAACAAGCAATCTTCACAATGCACATCATAATGGCAATTATGAAAGAGTGCAATCGGTATGCATTTCTGTGGGAGTACATGATATTTCAATGTAAATGCTCCAAACAGAATATTCCTACAGAATATTACAAATGGGCTCTAGACACCAAACATTCAAAATGGATTCTTGTGAGATAGTATTCCAATGGAAAACTTGACACAGATCATTCCAACGGAACCTTGACAATGCACATTATCATGGGCATGAGGACAGAGTATAAGTGACATACAATCTTCACAATGCACATCATAATGGCAATTATGACAGAGTATAAGTGACATGCAATCTTCACAATGCATATTATAATGGAAATTATGACAGAGTACAATCGATATGCATTTCTGAGAAAGGACAAGTCATTTCACAAAGAATGTTCCTAATGCAATGTTGACTCAGGCAATGGCAAATGGAAGCTTGACTGAACATCCCAAGAGGAATCCTGACACAGAACATTCCAGGTGGAATCGTTAAAATAGATATTATATTCGCCATTATGACAGAGAACAATTGATACAAGATTTTGAAAGTGGACATTACAAATAAAATTATGACACTGAAAGTTCCAAATGGAATCTTGGCATAGAACATTCCAAATGGTATCTTGACAGCGAATGGCCATTAGGACAGAGTATAATTGATATGCAATCTTCACAATGCATATCATAATGACAATTTTGACTGAGTCCAATGGATATGCATTTCTGAGAACCGACATGCCATTTCAAAATGAACGTGCCAAAGGAATATTGACACAGAACATTCCAAATAGAACAATGACCCTGAACATTCCAAATGGAATCTTGGCACAGAACATTCCAAGTGGAATCTTGACAGAATATAGTCAAAATGCAATTTTGACAATGGACATAAATGTAATTAAGATACTGATCTTTCCAAATGGAGTCTTGGTTGAGAATATTGCACCTTACAATCCAAGTGCTATCTTGACACAGCAAATTCCAAAGGGAACCTTGACATACACATCATAAGGGCAATTTTGGCAGAATATAATCAACAAGAAATCTTCACAATATACATCATAATGGGAATTATCACACTATAAAATTGATATGTATTTCTTAGAGAGGACACGTTTCACAGTGAACATTCCAAATGGAATCTTACCATGACAATGCATATTATAATCACCATTATGACAGTATAATTGACATGCAACTTTGACAGTGGCTATAACATAGAATTATGACAGTGAATGTTTGAAATTGAGCCTTGGCACATAACATTGCAAATCCAATTTTTACACAAAACAGACCAAGGGGAATAATAACACAGATTATTCCAAATGGAATCTTGACAATGAACATTAATATGGCCAATATAACAGTGTATAAATGAATTGCAATCTTCACAATGCACACCATAATGGCAAATATAACAGAGTATATTCGATATGCATTTCTGAGGGAGCGCATGCCATTTCGCTATGAAGGTTCCTAATGTAATATTGACACAAAATATTCCATTTGGAATTTGGAATGGAATTTGGAACATTCCATTGCATTCCATTTGGAATCCTCACATTGAACATGCAAAATATAAACTTGGCACAGAATATTCAAAGTGAAACATTGACTATGCACATTATAATCGCCTTTATGATAGAGTATAATCAACATCCAAGTTTGAAAGTGGACATAACAAATAGAATTATGACAATGAGCATTCCAAATAGAGACTTGGTACAGAACATTTTTTTTTTTAGGGGTTCAAAAGATTTTTTTTTGTGGATTTTAATTTTTTTTAATTCTTTAAAATTTTATTGGGGGCTCTTACAGCTACTGCAACATTCAGCATATCATTTGTATCAAGCACTTTTGCACACATATTTCCACATAAATTTCCCAATATCAAATGGAATCTTTACACCTAACATTCCAAGGGGAAACTTGACAAAGAATATCTCAGGTGGAATCTTCACAGTGCACACTATAGTGGCCATTATGACAGTGTATAATCGACTTGCAAGCTTTACAATGCACATCGTAATGGCAATTATGAGAGAGTGCAATCTATATGCATTTCTGAGAGAGGACATGCCATTTCAAAATGAACGTTCCAAATGTAACATTGACACTGAACATAACAAAGGGAATCTTGCCACAGAACATTCAAAGTAGAACCTTACAATGCACATTATAATTGTCATTATGACAGAGTATAATCAACATGCAATCTTCACAATGCACATCATAATGGCATTTTTGCAGAGTACAAGTAATATGCATATCTGGGTGAGGTAAGGCAATTTCACAATGAATATTCCAAATGGAGTATTGATACTGAACTTTCCAAACGGAATCTTGACGCTGAATATTCCAAAAGGAATCTTGACACAATATTTGAAGTGGAATCTTGACAGTGCACATTATAGTTGCCATTATGACAGATTAGAGTTGACATGCAACTTTGACAATGGATATAGCATAGACTTATGAGACTGAATGTGTTAAACGAAGCCTTGCCACAGAATATTCCAAATGGAATCTTTACACTGTATATTCCAAGGTTAAAATTGACACAGAACCTTCAAATTGGAATCTTGACAGTGCACATTATAATGGCAATTAAGACAGTATAACTGATATGCAATCCTCACAATGCACATCATAATGGCAATTATGAGAGAATACACAAGATATGCTTTTATGTGAAAGGACATGTCATTTCACAATGAACGTTCCTAATGCCATATTGACACCGAATATTCCAAATGAATCTTGGCACAGAACATTGCAAGATGAATATTGACAATGCACACTAAATTCCCCATTTTGACAGAGTATAATTGATACCCAATTTTGAGTTTCGATATTACAAATAGAAATATGACAGTGAAGTTTCCAAATATTATTTGGAACAGAACATTTCAAAAGGAATCTTGACACAGAACATTGCAAAGGAAATCTTGACACAGAACTTTCCAAATGGTATCTTGACAATGCACATTATAATGTCTATTATGACAGATTATAATTGACATTAAAGCTTCACAATACACAACATAATGGCAATTATCACAGAGTAAAATTGATATTAATTTCTGAGTGAGGACATGCCATTTCAAAAATGAATGTACCAAATGGAATATTCACACTGAATGTACCAAATGGAAACTTTACGCTGAACTTTCCAAATGGGGACATGGCACAGAACATTCCAAGTCAATCTTGACAATGAACATTGTAATGAACATTATGACAGTATAAATGACATGCACGTTTTACAGTGGATGTAACATAATTATTCCATTGAAATTTCCAAATGCAATCTTGGCACAGAACATTCCAAATGGAAAATTCAGATAGCACATTCCTAGGGGAATCTTGATACAGACAATTCCAAATGGGATCTTGACAGTGAACATTATAAGGACAATTATGACAGAGTAGAATCAATAAAAAATTCTTAAAGGGGACATGTTACTTCACAATCAACCTTCCAAAAGGAAGATTGACACAGAACATTTGAAGTGGAATATTGACACTGTGCATTCCAAATGGAATCTTGGCACCGAACATTCCTAAGGGAAGCTTGACACAGACCATTCAAAATGGAATCTTGACACTGCAAATTATAATGGCCATTATGACAGAGTATAACAGATATGCATCTTCACAATTGCATCACAATGGCAATTATAGCAGAGTCCAATCAACATGCATCTCTGATAGAAGGCATTTCACTTCACCATGAACATTACTAAGGCAATATTGACACTGATATTTACAAATGGAATCTTGATGATGATCATTTCAATTGGAATCTTGACATAGAAGATTCTAAGGGAAATTTTGACAATGCATATTATAATGGCCATTATGACCCAGAATAATCATTATGCAATTTTGACAGTGGACATTACAAATAGAATTATGACATTGAACATTCCAAATGGAATATTGGCATGGAAAACCCTAAATGGAATCTTGAAAATGCATATTATAATTATCATTATGACAAAGTATAATCGATAAGCAATCTTCACAATGCACATCATAATGGCAATTGTGACAGAGAACAATCAAAAAGCATTTCTGAGAGAGGACATGACATTTCAATATAAACTTTCAAAAAATATTGATATGTAACATTCCAAATGGATTCCTGATGGTGAACATGCCCAAAGGAATCTTGGCACAGAACATTCCAAGGGGAATTCTGACAATGCACATTACAATTGCCATTATGCCAGAGAATAAATTATATGCAATTTTGAAAGTGGGCATCACAAATAGAATTATGACATTGAGCGTTCTAAATGGAATCTTGGCACAGAGCATTCCTAGGGGAATCTTGACACTAACCATTCAAAATGGAATCTTTACAATGCACATAATAGTTGCCATTTTGACAGAGCATAATCACGCAATTTTGACAGCGACAAAACAAATGGAATTATGAAACTGATCCTTCCAAATGGTGTCTTTGTTCAGGACATTCCAAAGGCAATCATTATGCAGAACATTCCAAGTTGAATCTTGGCACAGACCATTCCAAATGGAATCTTGACAATCCATATTAAAAGGGAAATTAAGACAGAGTATAATCAACAAGCAATCTTCACAATGCACATCATAATGGCAATTATGAAAGAGTGCAATCGGTATGCATTCCTATGGGAGTACATGATATGTCAATATAAACGCTCCAAACATAATATTCCCACAGAATATTACAAATGGACTCTAGACACCAAACATTCAATATGGAATCTTGTGAGATAGTATTACAATGGAAATCTTGACACAGATCATTCCAAGGGAATCTTGACAGTGCACATTATCATGGGCATGAGGACAGAGTATAATACACATACAATCTTCACAATGCCCATCATAATGGAAATTATGACAGAGTACAATTGATATTCATTTCTGAGAAAGGACGTCATTTCACAAAGAATGTTCCTAATGCAATGTTGACTCCGACAATGGCAAATGGAAGCTTGAGTGAACATCCCAAGAGAAATCCTGACACAGAACATTCAATGTGGAATCGTTAAAATAGACATTGTAATCGCCATTATGACAGAGAATAATTGATACACGTTTTTGACAGTGGATATTACAAATAAAATCATGACACTGAAAGTTCCAAATGGAATCTTGGCATAGAACATTCCAAATGGTATATTGACAGTGAATGGCCATTATGACAGAGTATAACTGATATGCAATCTTCATAATGCACATCATAATGACAATTTTGACAGAGTCTAATGGATATGCATTTCTGAGAGATGACATGTCATTTCAAAATGAACGTTCCAAAAGGAATATTTACACAAAATATTCCAAATAGAACAATGACCCTGAACATTCCAAATGGAATCTTGGCCCAGGACATTCCAAATGGAATCTTGACAGAATATAGTCAATATGCAATTTTGAAAGTGGAGTTAATAGAATTAAGATATTGATCTTTCCAAATGGAGTCCTGGTTCAGAATGTTACAAATGGAATTTTACACCTTACAATCCAAGTGTTATCTTGACACAGAACATTCCAAATGGAACCTTGACATACACATCATGAGGGCAAATATGACACGATATAATCAACATAAAATCTTCACAATGTACATCATCATGGGAATTATCACACAATAAAATCGATATGTATTTCTTAGAGAGGACATGTTGTTTCACAGTGACGTGGCAAATGGAATCTTCATGGTGAACATTCCAAATGGAATCTTGTCACAAAACATTCCAAGAGGAATCTTGACAATGCATATGATAATCATCATTATGAAAGTATAATTGACATGCACATTTGACAATTGCTATAACGTAGAATTTTGACAGTGAATGTTTGAAACGGCGTCTTGGCACATAACATTCCCAATCTAATTTTTACACAAAACAGACTATGGGGAAAAATGACACAGATTATTCCAAATGGAATCTTCAAAATGAACATTAATATGGCCAATATAACAGTGTATAAACGAAATGCAATCTTCAAAATGCACCATAATGGCAAACATGACAGAGAATATTCGATATGCATTTCTGGGAGAGCGCATGCCATTTCACAATGAATATTCCTAATGCAATATTGACACTGAATATTCCTTTTGGAATTTGGAATGGAATTTGGAACATTCCGTTCCATTCCATTTGGAATCCTGACATTCAACATGCAAAATGTAAACTTGGCACAGAATATTCGAAGTGAACCCTTGATTATGCCCATTATAATCGCCATTATGATAGAGTATAATCAATATGCAAGTTTGAAAGTGGACACAACAAATGGAATGATGACAATGAGCATTCCAAATAGAGACTTGGTACAGAACATTTCAAATGGAATCTTTACACCTAACATTCCAAGGGTAATCTTGACAAAGAAGATCTCAGATGGAATCTTGACAATGCACACTATAATGGCCATTATGACAGTGTATAATCGACATGCAAGCTTTACAATGCACATCATAATGGCAATTATGAGAGAGTGCAATCTATGTGCATTTCTGAGAGAGGACATGCCATTTCAAAATGAACGTTCCAAATGCAACAATGACACTGAACATAGCAAGGGGATTCTTGCCACAGAACATTCAAAGTAGAATCTTATAATGCACATTAAAATTGTCATTATGACAAAGTAAAATCAACATGCAATCTTCACAATGTAAATCATAATGGCATTTATGACAGAGTACAATTGATAGGCATTTCTGAGTGAGGACATGCCATTTCACAATGAATGTTCCAAATGGAATATTGATACTAATCTTCCCAAATGGTATCTATACGCTGAACATTCCAAATGGAATCTTGACACAATATTTGAAGTGGAATCTTGACAGTGCACGTTATAGTTGCCATTATGACAGAGTATAGTTGACATGCAACTTTGACAGTGGACATAACATAGACTTATGAGACTGAATTTTTCAAATGTAGCCTTGCCACAGAATATTCCAAATGGAATCTATTCACTGTACATTCCAAGGTTAAACTTGACAGAGAACCTTCCAATTGGAATCTTGACAGTGCACATTATAATGGCAATTAAGACTGTATAACTGATATGCAATCCTCACAATGCACATCATAATGGCAACTATGAGAGAATACACTAGATATGCTTTTCTAGGAAATGACATGTCATTTCACAATGAACGTTCCTAATGCAATATTGACACCGAATATTCCAAATGAATCTTGGCACAGAACATTCCAGGATGAATATTGGCAATGCACACTAAATTCCCCATTTTGACAGAGTATAATTGATACCCAATTTTGAGTTTTGACATTACAAATAAAATTATGACACTGAAGGTTACAAATATTATTTGGAACAGAACATTTCAAAAGGAATCTTGACATAGAACATTACAAAGGAATTCTTGACACAGACCTTTCCAAATGGAATCTTGACAATGCACATTATAATGTCCTTTATGACAGATTAATTGACAGTAATGCTTCACAATACACAATATAATGGCAATTATCACAGAGTAAAATTGATATTCATTTCTGAGGGAGGACATGTCATTTCAAAAATGAATGTTCCAAATGGAAATTTGACACTGAATGTACCAAATGGAAACATTAGCTGAACTTTCCAAATGGGAACATGGCACAGAACATTCCAAGTCAGTCTTGACAATGAACATTGTAATCAACATTATGACAGTATAAATGACATGCAAGTTTTACAGTGGATAATATAACAGAATTATGACACTGAAAGTTCCAAATGTAATCTTGGCACAGAACCTTCCAAATGAAAACTTGAAACAGAGCATTCCTAGGGGAATCTTGATACACACCATTCCAAATGGAATCTTGACAGTGAACATTATAAGGGCAATTATGACAGAGTATAATCCATATGCATTTCTGAAAGGGGACAGGTTACTTCACAATCAACGTTCCAAAAGGAAAATTGACACAGAACATTCCACGTGGAATATTGACACTGTACATTCCAAGTGGAATTTTGGCACCGAACATTCCTAAGGGAAGCTTGACACAGACCATTCAAAATGGAAACTTGATGTTAAAATTTCATATTGAGTATATTCTGTTGATTCCACTTGGAATGCTCGCCGCCAACATTCCATTTGTTATGTTCAGGGTCATTGTTCCATTTGGAATGTTCTGTGTCAATATTCCATTTGCAACGTTCATTTTGAAATGGCATGTCATCTCTCAGAAATGAATATCGATTAGGCTCTATCAAAATTGTCATATGATGTGCATTGTGAAGATTGCATATCAATTATACTCTGTCATAATGGTCACTCACTGTCAAGATACCATTTGGAATGTTCTATGCCAAGATTGCATTTAGAACTTTCAGTTTAGTAATTTTATTTGTAATGTCCACTGTCAAAATCGCATATCGATTATTCTCTGTCATAATGGTGATTATAATGTCTATTTTAACGATACCACTTGGAATGTTCTGTGTCAGGATTCCTCTTGGAATTTTCAGTCAACCATCCACTTGCCATTGTCAGAGTCAATATTGCATTAGGAACATTCTTTGTGAAATGACTTGTCCTTTCTCGGAAATGCGTATCAATTGTACTCTGTCATAATTTCCATTATGATGTGCATTGTGATCATTGCATTTCCAGTATACTCTTTAATAATTGGCATTTTGATGTGCATTGTGAAGATTGTATGTCAATTATACTCTGTCCTCATGCCCATGATTATGTGAATTGTCAAGATTCCCTTGGAATGATCTGTGTCAAGATTTCCATTGGAATATTATCTCACAAGATTCCATTTTGAATATTCGGTGTCTAGAGTCCATTTATAATCTTCTGTGGGAATATTCCTTTTGGAGCGTTTATATTGAAATATATTGAAATATCAAGTACTCCCACAGAAATACATACCGATTGCACTCTTTCATAATTGCCATTATGATGTGCATTGTGAAGATTGCTTGTTGATTCTACTCTGTCTTAATTTCCCTTTTAATATGCATTGTCAAGATTCCATTTGGAATGGTCTGTGCCAAGATTCAACTTGCAATATTCTGTATACAGATTGCATTTGGAATATCCTGAACTAAGACTCCATTTGGAAGGATCAGTTTCATCATTCCATTTGCTATGTCGCTGTCAAAATTGCATGACTATGCTCTGTCATAATGGCAAATATTATGTGCATTGTAGTTTCCATTTTGAATGGTTAGTGCCAAGATTCCCCTAGGAATGTTCTCTGCCAAGTTTCCATTTAGAACGCTCAATGTCATAATTCTATTTGTGATGTCCACTTTCAAAATTTCACTTAATTTATTCTCTGTCATAATGGCAATTATAATGTCCCTTGTCAGAATTCCCCTTGCAATGTTCTGTGCCAAGATTCCTTTGGGCATGTTCACCGTCAACATTCCATTTGGAATGTTAAATGTTAATGCTTTTTTTCGTACATTTATATTGAAATGTCATGTCCTCTCTCAGAAATTCTTTTTGATTGTTCTCTGTCAAAATTGCCATTATGATGTGCATTGTGAAGATTGCTTATAGATTATACTCCATCAAAATGGCCATTATAATATGCATTGCCAAGATTCCATTTAAGATTTTCCATGCCAATATTCCATGTGGAATGTTCAATGTCATAATTCTAATTGGAATGTCCACTGTCAAAATTGTATAACCTTTATTCTGGGCCATAATGGCCATTATAATATGCATTGTCAAGATTTCACTTAGAATCTTCTATGCCAAGATTCCATTTGAAATGGTCATCATCAAGATTCCATTTGGAAATATCAGTGTCAATATTGCATTAGTAACGTTCATGGTGAAGTGAAGTGCATTCTATCAGAAATGAATGTTGATTGGAGTCTTATAATTGTAATTGTGATGTGTGATGTGAAGATGCATATCTATTACACTCTGTCAAAATGGCCATTATAATTTGCAGTGCCAAGATTCCATTTTGAATGGTCTATGTCAAGCTTCCCTTAGGAATGTTCAGTGCCAAGATTCCATTTGGAATGCACAGTGTCAGTATTCCACTTGGAATGTTCTGTGTCAATCTTCCTTTTGGAACATTGTTTGTGAAGTAACATGTCCCCTTTCAGAAATTCATATTGATTATATGCTGTCATAATTGTCCTTATAATTTTCACTGTCATGATTCCATTTGGAATGGTCTATATCAAGATTCCCCTAGGAATGCTCTGTGTCAAGTTTCCATTTGGAATGTTCTGTGCCAAGATTACATTTGGAACTTTCAGTGTCATAATTCTGTTATACCCACTGCAAAAATTTCAAGTCATTTACTCTGTCATAATGTTGATTACAGTGGTCATTGTCAAGATTGACTTGGAATGTTCTTTGCCATGTTCCCACTTGGAAAGTTCATCGTAAAGTTTCCATTTGGTACATTCAGTGTTAAAATTCCTTTTGGAACATTCATTTTTGAAATGGCATGTCCTCACTCAGAAATGCATATCAAATTTACTCTGTGATAATTGCCATTTTGTTGTGTATTGTGAAGCTTTAATGTCAATTATAATCTGTCATAATGGACACTGTAATGTGCATTGTCAAGATTCCATTTGGAAAGGTCTGCGCCAAGATTTCCTTTGTAATGTTCTGTGTCCAGATTTCTTTTGAAATGTTCTGTTCCAAATAATATTTGGAACCTTCTGTGACATAATTCTATTTGTAATGTCCACTCTCAAAATTGGGTATCAATTATACTCTGTCATACTGGGGAATTTAATGTGCATTGTCAATGTTCATCTTGGAATGTTCTGTGCCAGGATTCACTTGGAATATTCAGTGTCAATAATGCATTAGCCACGTTCATTGTGAAATGATATGTCCTTTCACAGCAAAGCATATCTAGTGTATTCTCTCATAATTGCCATTATGGTGTGCATTGTGAGGATTGCATATCAGTTATACTGTCTTAATTGCCATTATAATGTGCATTGTCCAAATTCCAATTGGAAGGTTCTGTGTCAAGTTTAACCTTGGAATGTACAATGTAATGATTCCATTTGGAATATTCTGTGGCAAGGCTTCGTTTGAAAAATTCAGTCTCATAATTCTTTGTTATGTCCATTGTCAAAGTTTCATGTAAACTATACTCTGTCATAATGGAAACTATAACATGCACTGTTAAGATTCCACTTCAAATATTGTGTCAAGATTCCATTTGGAATGTTCAGCGTCAAGATTCCGTTTGGAAAGTTCAGTATCAATATTCTATTTGGAACATTCACTGTGAAATGGCCTGTCCTCTCTCAGAAATGCATGTCAATTGCACTCTCTCATAAATGTCATTATGATGTTCCTTGTGAAGGTTGCATATTGATTATACTCTGTCATAATGACAATTATAATGTGCATTGTAAGGTTCTACTTTGAATGTTCTGTGGCAAGATTCCCTTTGTTCTGTTCAGTGTCAATGTTACACTTGTACGTTCATTTTGAAATGACATATCCTCTATCAGAAATACATACAGATTGCACTCACTCATAACTTCCATTATGATGTGCATTGTAAAGCTTGCAAGTTGATTATACACTCTCATAGTGGCCACGATAGTGTGCATTGTCAAAATTCCATCTGAGATAGTCTTTGTCAAGATTCCCCTTGGAATGTTAAGTGTAAAGATTCCATTTTAAATGTTCTGTACCAAGTCTCTATTTGGAATGCTCATTGTCATAATTCTATGTGTTAGGTATGCCTTTAAACTTGCATCTTGATTATACTCTATCATAATGGTGATTATAATTTGCATAGTCAAGGTTCCACTTCAAATATTCTGTGCCAAGTTTACATTTTTGCAATGTCAGGATTTCAAATGGAATGGAATGTTCCAAATTCCATTCCAAATTCCAAACGGAATATTCAGTGTCAATATTGCATTAGGAACCTTCATTGTGAAATGGCATGCGCTCTCTCAGAAATACGTATCGAATATACTCATATTTGCCATTATGTTGTGCATTGTGAAAAGTACATTTCGTATATACACCGTTATATTGGCCATATTAATGTTCATTGTCAAGATTCCATTTGGAATAATCTGTGTCTTTCTTCCACTGGATCTGTTTTGTGTAAAAATTAGATATGGAATGTTATGTGCCAAGGCTCCATTTCAAACATTCACTGTCATAATTCTATGTTATAGCCACCGTCAAAGTTGCATGGCAATTATACTGTCATAATGGTGATTATAATATGCAATGTCAAGATTCCACTTGGAATGTTTTGTGACAAGATTCCATTTGGAATGTTCACCATCAAGATTCCATTTGTGATGTTCACTGTGAAACGTGTCCTCTCTAAGAAATATATATCGATTTTATTGTGTGATAATTCCCATTATGATGTATATTGTGAAGATTTCATGTTGATTATATTCTGCCATAATTGCCCTTATGATGTGTATGTCAAGGTTCCACTTGGAATGTTCTGTGTCAAGATAACACTTGAATTGTAAGATGAAAAGATTCCATTTGTAACATTCTGAACCAAGATTCCATTTGGAAAGATCTGTATCTTAATTCTATTTATGTCCACTCTCAAAATTGCATATTGACTATATTCTCTCAAGATTCCACTTGGAATGCTCTGTGCCAAGATTCCATTTGGAATGTTCTGTGTCAGTATTCCTTTTGTAACCTTCATTTTGA
The DNA here is from genome assembly GCA_004026705.1 of Nesogale talazaci. Classification (NCBI taxonomy): domain Eukaryota; kingdom Metazoa; phylum Chordata; class Mammalia; order Afrosoricida; family Tenrecidae; genus Nesogale; species Nesogale talazaci. The sequence continues at coordinate 26,258 of PVJH01015711.1, read as the reverse complement.
AATGGCATGTTGTCTCTCAGAAATGCATATCCATTAGACTCTGTCAAAATTGTCATTATGGTGTGCATTGTGAAGATTTCATATCAAGTATGCTCTGTCATAATGGCCTTTCACTGTTAAGATACCATTTGGAATGTTCTATGCCATGATTCCATATGGAACTTTCAGTGTCATAATTTTATTTGTAATATCCACTGTCAAAATCGCATATCAATTATTCTCTGTCAAAATGGCGATTATAATGTCTATTTCAACGATTCCACATCGAATGTTCTGTGCCAGGATTCCTCTTGAAATGTTCAGTCAAGCTTCCATTTGCCGTTATGAGAGTCAACATTGCATTAAGAACATTCTTTGTGACATGACTTGTCCTTTCTCAGAAATGCATATCAATTGTACTCTGTCATAATTTCCTTTATGATGTGCATTTTGAAGATTGCATGCCCATTATACTCTGTCATAATTGCCATTATGATGTGCGTTGTGAAGATTGTATGTCGATTATACTCTGTACTCATGCCCATTTTAATTGGCATAGTCAAGATTGCTTTGCAATGATCTGTGTCAACATTTGCAGTGTAGTACTATCTTACAAGATTCCATTTTGAATGTAGGGTGTCTAGAGACCATTTGTAATATTCTTTGGGCATATTATGATATAGCCATTATGATATTTCATGTACTCTCACAGAAATGCATACCGATTGCACTCTTTCATAATTGCCATTATCATGTGCATTGTGAAGATAACTTATTGATTATACTGTCTTAATTTCCTTTTTAATATGCATTGTCAAGATTCCATTTGGAATGGTCTGTGACAAGATTCTACTTGGAATGTTCTGTATAAAGATTGCATTTGTAATATCCTGAACTAAGACTCCATTTGGAAGGATCAGTTTCATAATTCTATTTGCTATGTCGCTGTCAAAATTGCATGATCATTCTCTGTCAAAAGGGCAACTATTATGTGCATTGTAAGTATTCCATTTTGAATTGTTAGTGTCAAGATTCCCCTAGGAATGTTCTGTGCCAAGATTCCATTTAGAATGCTCAATGTCATAATTCTATTTGTGATGTCCACTTTCAAAATTGCATACAATTTATTCTCTGTCATTATGGCAATTATAATGTGCTTTGTCAGAATTCCCCTTGGAATGTTCTGTGCCAAGATTCCTTTGGGCATGTTCACTGTCAAGATTCCATTTGGAATATCACGTGTCAATATTTTTTTTTCGAATGTTTATATTGAAATGTCATGTCCTCTCTCAGAAATGCTTATTGATTGTCCTGTGTCACAATTGCCATTATGATGTGAATTGTGAAACTTGCTTATCGGTTATATGCCGTCATAATGGCCATTATAATATGCATTGTCAAAACTCCATTTAGGATTTTCCATGCCAATTTTCCATTTGGAATATTCAATGTCATAATTCTATTTGGAATGTCCACTCTCAAAATTGCATAATGATTATTCTAGGCCATAATGGCCATTATAATATGCATTGTCAAGATTTCACTTAGAATCTTCTATTCCTTCATTCCATTTGAAATGGACATCATCAAGAATGCATTTGGAAAGATCTGTGTCAATATTGCGTTAGAAACGTTCATGGTGATATAAAATGCATTCTATCAGAGATACATGTTGCTTGGACTCTGTTATAATTGCCATTGTGATGTGTAATGTGAAGATGCATAATTATTATACTTTTTCATAATGGTCATTATAATTTGCAGTGTCAATATTCCATTTTGAATGGTCTGTGTCAAGCTTCCCTTAGGAATGCTCGGTGTTAAGACTCCATTTAGAATGTACAGTGCCAATATTCCACTTGGAATGTTCAGTGTCAAACTTGCTTTTGGAATGTTGATTGTGAAGTAAAATGTCCCCTTTCAGAAATGGATATTGATTATACTCTGTCATAATTGCCCTTATAATGTTCACTGTCAAGATTCCATTTGGAATGGTCTGGAAATTTATGAGTGAGGAACGGCAGGTCGTATTTATGTCATGACTTGAAACATCAAGATATAAGATTGGAAATATTTGGAGCGTGATATCCAAACATCTAGGTAATGGAGGCAGGTGAGAAAAAAGAGAAGGAGAAACTGCCCTTGTGCTTCTATCTTAACCCATCTTTAAGAAATCATGTTGGAACAGAGATGGTTGTTTTTCCAAATGCCGGGGGTCTGTGCAGCTCTCTTGTTCACATGGCATAGGAGAACATTCCTCGGTTCCAGGCAGTAATTTTGGCCTCTCTGGCTTCCCATCCCTTCACCCACTTTGCTTTGGGAGAGGTGGTCTGTGAGGTAAGAAACTTCAAAGAAATCTTATAGGCTAAGAGCATTGTCATGACTTCTGACCAAACATAAATAAATGGCATTACTACACATTGCCTCAGAATGGGACTTGAAGGAAAAGGAGACAACATCTGGGCGCTATTCCCTGTGGAATCTTGAATGGAAGATATCTCAGAGATGACACACATGACTGAGCATGCAAAAAAGACTCCTGCAGATCATCATCACAAGGACACAGTAAAAATTTTAATCCCTTGCCTGTATTTGGGAGAATGAGAAGAGTACAGTATCTTAGAGCAAGAAAAGGTCAGAAGCCCCAGTACAAAGTCACATTCCATCTTTCTTTCTTTCTTCTTTCTTTCTTTCTTTCTTTCTTTCTTTCTTTCTTTCTTTCTTTCTTTCTTCCACACTTCCACATGAGCCCACTGCTCCCAGACACATTATCTCTCTCAGAAACTATCCTCCTCTACTTAGTGTAGGTGCCATGTCAGGAAAAGTATAAACTGTTGTTAAATTTACTTCAAAACAAACAAAGAAATATACCAAAAGCCAGCACAGCAAATACACCAGCATCAGTAAGTAGCCTGTCTTTTCCAGAAGAAAATGAAATTAGCCTGTGCTCTGAATTCTTAGAGAGGTCCCTTAAATTCCAGATCGCTCTATTTACCTGTATTGCTATTAAAGAGCCAAAAATGTTCATGTCCTATTATGAACTCAAAGGAATCTTTGGAAAACCAGAGATTGTTATAAATCTATGAGCACAACCTGATCTTAGCAGGAGTTAATGATTGTCTTTTCCATGTTCAAAAATCAACCTGGTTTCTCTGCTGAGTTGACCACACAAAACTTTTTTGGAGTTTTGGCAAGTGTTTTCAGCATTATCATTTGTGGGATTTCATGAAGTTTGTGACTACTCAAATGGAATGTCTATTGGTGAGAATGCAAAGACAGAAGCTTATAACAGGCATACTGTGCTTCCAGATTGATTTCCAAGAGTCCATTTTAAATCTGTTGGCAGAAATTTATTCCTGAGGACAAAATGAAACGGGAATTGCCAATCATATGCAAAGGATCTCTGCCACTTGGCCAAAAGGGCTTGACTCCATAATGATTTCAAAGGAGAAAATTTATGAGTGAGGAACGCCAGGTCCGATTTATGACATGACTTGAAACATCAAAATATATGATTGGAAATATTTAGAACGTGATATCCAAACATCTAAGTAATGGAGGCAGGTGAGAAAAAAGAGAAGGAGCAACTGCCTTGTGCTTCTATTTGAACCCATCTTTAAGAAATCATGTTGGAACAGAGAAGGTTGCTTTTACAGATGCTGGGGGTGTGTGCAGCTCTCCTGTTCCCATGGCATAGGAGAATATTGCTCGGTTCCAGGCAGGTATTTTGGCCTCTCTTGGTTCCCATGCCCTCATCTACTTGGCTTTGGGAGAGGTGGTCTCTGAGGTAAGAAACTTCAAAGAAATCTAATTGGCTTAGAGTGTTGTCATGACGACTGACCAAACAGAACTCAATGGCATTACTCCTCATTGCCTCAGGATGGGGCTTGTAGGAAAAGGAGACACCTGGGAACTATTCCCTGTGGAATCCTGAATGGAAGATATCTCAGAGATGACGTACATGACTGAGAAGGCACAAAAGAGTCCTGCAGATCATCATCACAGGGACACTGTGAAAAATTTAATCCATTGCCAGTATTTGTGGGAAAAAGAAGAGGCCAGGATATTAGAGCAGGAAAAGGTCAGATGCCCCAATACAAGGTCAAATTCGATCTATTTCTCTCTTTCTTTCTTCTTTCTTGTTTCTTCCATTCTTTCTTTCATCCTTCCTTCCTTCCTTTCTTTCTTTCTTCCACAATCCCAAATGAGCCCACTGCACCTGGACTCATTATCACTCTCAGAAACTATGCTCCTATGCTAGTGTAGTTGTCTTATCAGGAATAGTACAAACTGTGGTTAAATTTACTTCAAAACAACAAACAAATAAACCAAAAGCCAGCGCACCAAATATGCCAGCATCAGTAAGTAGCCAGTCTTTCCCAGAAGAAAATGAAATTAGCCTGAGCTCTGAATTATTAGAGAAGTCCCATAAATTCCAGATCTCTCTATTAATCTGTATTGATTTTAAAGTACCAAAAATGTTCATGTCCTATTATGAAAACAACGGAATCTTTGGAGAACCAGAGATTGTTATAAATCTATGAGCACAACCTGATCTTAGAAGGAGTTAATGATTGTCTTTACCCTGTTCAAAAGCCAACCTGGTTTCTCTGCTGAGTTGACCATGCAAAACTTTTTTGCAGTTTTGGCAAGTGTCTTCAGCGTTATCATTTGTGGGATTTCATGAAGTCGGTGACTACTCCAATGGAATGTCTCTTGGCGAGAGTGCAATGACAGAAGCTTATTCCATGCATATCGTGCTTCCAGATTGATTTCCAAGAGTCCATTTTAATCCTGTCAGCAGAAAATTTCATTCCTGAAGACAGAAATGAAACAGGAGCGGCCAGTCCTATGAAATGGATCTCTGACACTTGACCAGAAGGTCTTGACATCGTGATGATTTCAAAGGAGCAAATTTATGACTGAGGAACGCCAGGTCTGATTTATGTCATGACTTGAAACATCAAGATATAAGATTGGAAATATTTAGAGCGTGATATCCAAACATCCACGTAATGGAGGCAGGTGAGAAAAAGAGAAGGAGCAAATGTCCTTGTGCTTCTATCTTAACCCATCTTTAAGAAATCATGTTGGAATGGAGAGTGTTGATTTTCCAGATGCTGGCGGTCTGTGCAGCTATCCTGTTCACATGTCATAGGAGAACATTCCTCGGTTCCAGGCAGGCATTTTGGCCTCTCTGGTTTCCCATGCCCTCATAATCATTGCTTTTGGAGTGGTGGTCTGTGAGGTAAGAAACTTCAAAGAAATCAAATTGGCTAAGAGTGTTGTCATGACGACTGTCCAAACAGAACTAAATGGCATTATTCCTCATTGCCTCCATATGGGGCTTGAAGGACAAGGAGAAACCTGGGCGCTATTTCCTGTGGAGTCTTTAATGGAAGATATCACAGAGATGACACACATGACTGAGAAGGCACAAAAGACTCCTGCAGATCATCATCACAGGGACACTGTGAAAAATATAATCCATTCCCAGTATTTTGGGGAATGAAAAGAGGACAGGATCTTAGAAAAGAAAAGTTCAGAAGCCCCAGTACAAGGTCACATTCCATTTATATTTCTTTCTTTCTTTCCTTCTTGTTTCTCTCTTTCTTCTTTGATTGTTTCTCTCTTTCTTCTTTGATTGTTTCTTTCTTTCTTTCTTTCTTTCTTCCCTCCTTCCTTCCTATTTTATTTCTTTATTCCACAGCCCCGAAGAGTCCACTGCTCCCAGAAACATTATCTCTCTCAGAAACTGTTCTCTTCTGCTTAGTGTAGGTGTCGTATCAGGAAAAGGACAAACTTTGCTAAAATTTATTTAAAAACAAACAAACAAATTATCCAAAATCCAGCACAACAAAGAAGGCAGCGTCAGTAAGTAGCCTGCCTTTCCCAGAAGAAAATGAAATTAGACTGCGCTCTGAATTCTAAGAGAGGTCCCATAAATTCCAGATCTCTCAAATGACCTGTTTTGCTTTTAAAGAGCTAAAAATGGTCATATCCTATTATGAACTCAAAGGAATCTTTGGAGAACCATAGATTGTTATAAATCTAAGAGCACAACCTGATCGTAGACAGCAATTGACAATTGTCTTTTCCATGTTCAAAGCCAACCTGGTTTCTCTGCTGAGTTGACCATGCAAATCATTTTTGCAGTTTTGGCAAGTGTCTTCAGCGTTAACCTTTGTGGAATTTCATAAAGTTGTTGACTTCTCCAATGGAATGTCTCTTGGCGACATTGCAAAGACAGAAGCTTATCACAGGCATATGGTGCTTCAAGATTGATTTCCAAGAGTCCATTTTAATCCCGTCGGCTGAAAATTTCATTCCTGAAGACAAAAATGAAACGGCAACGGCCAATCATATGAAATGGATCTCTGACACTTGAATGGAAGGGGCTTGACTCCATAAATATTTCAAAGGAGCAAATTTATGAATGAGGAACACCAGGTCCGATTTATGTCATGACTTTAATCATCGAGATATAAAAATGGAAATATTTAGAGCGTGATATTCAAACATCTAGGTAATGGAGGCAGACCAAAAAGAGAAGGAGCAACTGCCCTTGTGCTTCTTTCTTAACCCATCTTTAAGAAATCATGTTGGAACAGAGAGGGTTGCTTTTGCAGATGCTGGGGGTCTGTGCAGCTATCCTCTTCACATGGAATAGGAAAACAGTCCTCGGTAACAGGCAGTTAATTTGGCCTCTCTGGCTTCCCATCCCATCATCCACATTGCTTTTGGAGAAGTGGCATGTGAGCTAAGAAACTTCAAAGAAATCTAATTGGCTAAGAGTCTTGTCATGATGACTGACAAAACAGAACTAAATGGCATTATTCCTCATTGCCTCAGGATAGGGCTTGAAGAATAAGGAGACACCTGGGCACTATTTCCTGTGGAATCTTCAATGGAAGATATCTTAGAGATGACACACATTACTGAGAAGGCACAAAAGGCTCCAGTAGATCATCATCACAGGGACAATATGAATAATTTAATCCATAGCCAGTATTTGGGGGAGTGAGAAGAGGACAGGATCTTAGAGGAGGAAAAGGTCAGATGCGCCAGTACAAGGTCACATTCCATCTATATTGCTTTCTTTCTTCATTCCTTTCTTACTTACTTTCTTTCTTTCTTGCTTATTTTCTATTTTCTTTTCATTACTTCATTCTTTCTTTCTTATGTTCTTTATTCTTTCTATCTTTCTCTTTCTTTCTTTCTTTCATTCTTTCTTTCTTCATTTCTTTCTTTCTGTCTTCCACAATCCGACATGAGCCCACTTCTCCCAGACTCATTATCTCTCTCAGAAACTGTCCTACTCTGCTTAGCGTCGATGCCGTATCAGGAAAAGTATTAACTGATGTTAAATTTACTTTAAAACAAACAAACAAATAAACAGAAATCCAGAGCACCAAAGAGGGCAGCAAAAATAAGTAGACTGTCTTTCCCAGAAGAAAATGAAATTAGACTGCGTTCTGAAATCTTAGATAGGTCCCATAAATTCCAGATATCTCAAGTAACCTCTGTTGCTTTTAAAGAGCCAAAAATGTTCATGTGCCACTGTTAACTCTAAGGAATCTTTGAAGAACCAGAGATTGTTATAAATCGAAGAGCACAACCTGATACTAGAGAGCAACTGGAAGTTGTCTTTTACATGTTCAAAAGCCAACCAGGTTTCTTCGCTGAGTTGACCAAGGAAACCTTTTTTGCAGTTTTGACAAGTGTCTTCAGCGCTATAATTTGTGGGATTTCATGAAGTTGGTGACTACTCAAATGGAATTTCTCTTGGAGAGAAGCTTGTCACAGGCATATTGTGCTTCAAGATTGATTTCAAAGAGTCCGTTTTAATCTGGTTGGCTGAAAATTTCATTTCTGAAGACAACAATGAAAGGGGAACAGCCAGTTATATGAAAAGGATCTCCAACACTTGAAAAGAAGCGGCTTGACTCCATGATGATTTCAAAGGAGCACATTTATGAGTGAGGAACACCAGGTGCAATTTATGTCATGACTTGAAACATCAAGATATAAGATTGGGGGGCTGAGCCCCGGTGGCGTAGTGGTTGCGCGCGGGACTGCGGCCCACTGGGATGGAGGTTCGATTCCGGCTCCCAGGAGCAAAGGCTGGGCCTCCTACTCCCACCACCAGGGCAGTGATGCCTAAAAAAAAAGATATAAGATTGGAAATATTCAGAGCATGCTATACAAATATCTAGGAAATGGAGGCAGGTGAGAAAAAAGAGAAGGAGCAACTGCCCTTGTGCTTCTATTTGAAACCATCTTTAAGAAATCATGTTGGAACAGAGAGTGTTGCTTTTCCAGAAACTCGGGATCTGTGCAGCTATTTTCTTCCCATGGCATAGGAGAACATTAATCGGTTCCAGCCAGGTATTTTGGCCTCTCTGGCTTCATATCCCCTAATCCACTTTGCTTTTGGAGAGGTGGTCTGTGAGGTAAGAAACTTCCAAGAAATCTAACTTGCTGAGATCGTTGTCAATACGACTGACCAAACAGAACTCAATGGCATTACTCCTCATTGCCTCAGGATGGGGTGGATGGAAAAGGAGACACCTGGGCGCTATTCCCTGTGGAATCTTGAATGGAAGATATCCCAGAGATGACACACATGACTGGGAAGGCACAAAATCCTCCTGCAGATCATCATCACAGGGACACTGTGAAAAATTTAATCCATTGCCAGTATTTGGGGGAGTGAGAAGAGGACAGGATCTTAGAGCAGGAAAATGTCAGATGTCCCAGTACAAGGTCACTTCCATCTATCTTTCTTTTTTCTGTCTTCTTTCTTTATTTCTTTTTTTCTTTCCTTTCATTCACAGTTCCACATGAGCTCACTGCTCCCAGACTCATTATCTCTCTCAGAACCTCTCCTACTCTGCTTAGTGTCGATGCCATATCAGGAAAAGTACAAACTGTGGTTAAATTTACTTCAAAACAAACAAAGAAATAAACCAAAAGCAAGAGAACCAAAGAGGGAAGCAACAGTAAGTAGCCTGTCTTTTCCAGAAGAAAATGAAATTAGACTGCATTCTGAAATCTTAGATAGGTCCCATAAATTCCAGATCTCTCAAGTGACCTGTGTTGCTTTTAAAGAGCAAAAAATATTCATGTCCCATTGTGAACTCAAAGGAATCTTTCGAGAACCAGAGATTGTTATAAATCTAAGAGCACAACCTGACCCTCGACAACAATTGAAAATTGTCTTTTCCATGTTCAAAAGCCAACGTGGTTTCTCTACTGAGTTGACCATGCAAATCTTTTTTGCAGTTTTGGAAAGTGTCTTCAGCTTATCATTTGTGGGATTTCATGAAGTTGGTGACTACTGCAATGGAATGTCTCTTGGTGAAAATGCAAAGACAGAAGCTTATCACAGGCATATTTTGCTTCAAGATTGATTTCCAAGAGTCCATTTTAATCCTGTCAGCTGAAAATATCATTTCTGAAGATAAAAATGAAATGAGAACGGCCAATCATATGAAATGTATCTCTGGTACTTTAACAGAGTGGGCTTTAATCCGTGACAATTTCAAGGGAACAAATTTATGAATGAGGAACGCCAGGTCCGATTTATGTCATGACTTGAAACCTAAAGATAAAAGACTGGAAATATTCAGAGCTTGGTATCCAAACATCTAGGTAATGGAGTCAGGTGAGTAAAAAGAGAACAAGCAACTGCCCTTGTGCTTCTTTTAGAACCCTCTTTAAAAAATCATGATGGAAAATAGAGGGTTCCTTTTCCTGATGCTGGGGGTCTGTGCAGCTATCCTGTTCACATGCCATAAGAGAACATTCCTCACTTCCAGGCAGGTATTTTGGCCTCTCTCGCTTCCCATCCCACTCATCAAGTTTGTTTTGGAGAATTAGTCTGTGAGTTAAGAAATTTCCTAGAAATCTAATTGGCTTTGAGTGTTGTCATGACGACTGACCAAACAGAACTAAATGGCATTACATCTCATTGCCTCAGAATTTTTCTAGGAGGAAAAGTAGACACCTGGGCGCTATTCCCTGTGGAATCTTGAATGGAAGATATCTCAGGGATGACACACTAAACTGAGAAGGCACAATAGACTCCTGCAGATCATCATCATAGGGACACGGTGGAAAATTTAATCCACTGCCAGTATTTGGGAGAGTGAGAAGAGGACAGGATCTTAGAGCAGGAAAATTTCATATGCCCCATTACAAGGTCTCATTCCATCTATTTCTTTCTTTCTTTCTTTCATTCTTTCTTCATTTCTTTCTATCTTCCTTTCTTTCTTTTTTGCTTTCCTTCTTCTACACTCCCAAATGGGCCCATTGCTCCCAGTCTCATTATCTCTCTAAGAAGCTGTCCTCCTCTTCTTAATTTAGGTGCCATATCAGGAAATGTACAAACTGTGGTTACTTTTACTTTAAAACAAACAAACAAACAAACAAATAAACTGAAAGCCAGTCCTCCATAGATGGCCGCATCAGTAACTAGCCTGCCTTTCCCAGAAGAAAATGAAATTAGACTGCACTCTGAATTCTTAGTTAGGACCCATAAATTCCAGATCTCTCAAGTGACCTGTGTTGCTTTTAAAGAGCCAAAAATGTTCATTTCCTATGATGAACTCAAAGGAATCTTTGGAGAACCAGAGATTGTTATAAATCTAAGAGCACAACCTGATCTTAGCAGTTGATTATTGTCTTTTCCATGTCCAAAAGCCAACCTGGTTTCTCTGCTGAGTTGACAATGCAAATCTTTTTTGCAGATTTGGAAAGTGTCTTCAGCCCTATCATTTGTGGGATTTCATGCAGTTGGTGACTAATCCAATGGAATGTCTCTTGGCGACAGTGTAAGACAGAAGTTTATCACAAGCATATTGTGTTTCAAGATTGATTCCCAATGGTCCATTTCAATCCTGTCGGAAGAAAATTTCATTCCTGAAGGCAAAAACGAAATGGGAATTGCTAATCATATGAAAAGGATGTCTGAGACTTGACCAGAAGGGGATCGACTCCGTGAAGATTTCAAAGGTGCAATTTTATGAGTGAGGAACTCCAGGTCCGATTTATATCATGACTTGAAACATCAAGATATAAGATTGGAAATATTTAGAGAGTGATATCCAAACATCTAGGTAATGGAGGAAGGTGAGTAAAAAGAGAAGGAGCAACTGCCCTTGTGCTTCTATCTTAACCGATCTTTAAGAAATAATGTTGGAACAGAGAGGTTTGCTTTTCCAGATGCTGGGGTTCTGTGCCACTATCCTGTTCACATGGCATAGGAGAATATTCCTCGTTTGCAGACAGGTATTTTGACCTCTCTGGCTTCCCATACCCTCATGCACTTTGCTTTTGGAGAGGTGGTCTGTGAGGTAAGAAACTTCAATGAAATCTATTTGACTAAGGGCGTTGTCATTACAACTAACCAAACAGAACTAAATGGCATTATTCCTCATTGCCTCAGGATGGGGCTTGAAGGAAAAGGAGACACCTGGGGGCTTTTCCCTGTGGAATCTTGAATGGAAGATATCTCAGAGATGAAACACATGACTGAGAAGGCATAATAGACTCCTGCAGATCAACATCACAGGGACACTGTGAAAAATTTAATCCATTGCCATTATTTGGGGGAATGAGAAAAGGACAGGATCTAAGATCAGGAAAAGGTCAGATGCCCCAGTACAAGGTCACATTCCATATGTTTCTTTCTTTCTTTCTTTCCATTCCATCTATTTCTTTCTTTCTTTCTTTCTTTCTTTCTTTCTTTCTTTCTTTCTTTCTTTCTTTCTTTCTTTCTTCCTTTCTTCCACTGACCCAAATCAGTCCACTGATTCCCAGACTCACTATCCCTCACAGTAATTATTTTCTTCTGCCTAGTGCAGGAGTGATATTAGAAAAAGTGCAATCTGTGGTTTAGTTTACTTCAAAAGAAATAAACCGAAAAAAAAGAACCAAAGTTGTCAGCATCACTATATAGCCTGCTTTACCGAAAGAAAACCTAATTAGACCACATTGTGAATGCTTATAGAATTCCCATAAAACCCAGATCTTTCAATGAACTGTGTTGCTTTTAAAGTGCCCAAAATGTTCCTGTCCCTGTTGTGGATTCAAACTACTCTTTCTTGAACTAGAGATTGTTCTAGATCGATTAGCACAACCTGATCTTCCCAACAATTGATGATTGTATTTCCATATTCAAATGCCAAATTGGTTTCTCTGCTGAGTTGAGCATCCCGATATTTTGAAGAATTGTAAAGTGTCTACCTCCCTATCTTTTGTGGGAGTACATTAAGAAGTTTTCTACTCAAATGGAAAATCTGTTTGTGTCATTGCAAAGAGAGAAACTTATCACATTCATATTGTCCTTCAAACTGGATTTCCAATAGTCCATTTTAATCCTGGAGGTAGAGAATTTCATTGTTAAAGATACAAAGACAACGGGGAAGGCCAATCTCATGAAAAGTATCTCTAGCACTTGACCAGAAGAGGATTGATTCAGTGAAGATTTCAAAGTAGCATGTTTATGAGAGAGGAATGGCAATTCCCATTTTTCCCATGTCTTGAAAATCATGATATTAGCTTGGAAATATTTTTAGTGAAGCACCCAAAGATCTAGCTAGTGGAAGCAGGTGAGAAAAAGAAAATGAGACACTGCCATCGTGTTTCTATTTAAAGAAATTGGGTTGGAACAGAGAGAGTTCTTTTTCCAGATCCTGGATGTCTGTGTAGCGATCCTGTTCACATGGCATAGGACAACATCCTTCGGTTCCAAGTAGGTCTTTAGATCTCTCTGGTTTCCCATTCCCTCCTACAATTTGCTTTGCTAGAGGTGATCTGTGATGCAAGAAACTTCAAAGAAATCTCATTGGCTTAGAGCGTAGTCATGGCAAATGAACTAACAGAACTCAATTGTAGTACTCCTCATTGACTCAGGATGGGGCTTGAAGGAAAAGGAGACATCTGGGCACTGTTCCCTATGGATCCATGAATGGAAGATATCTCAGAGAAGACACACATGACTCAGAAAGCACAAACGTCTCCTGTGGATCATGATCACAAGGACACTGTGAAAAATTTAATCCATTGCCAGAATTTGTGGGAATGAGGAGAGGATTGGATCTCAGACGAGGAAAAGGTCAGATGTCCCCAAACATGGTCACATTCTTTCTTTCATTCATTCTTTCTTTCGTTCTTACTTCCTTTCTTCCTTTCTTTCATTCTTTCTTCCTTTCTCTCTTTCTTATACAAAGCCACATCACCCCACTGATTTCCAGACTGACTATCCCTAAAATAAATTGTTTTCTTCTGCTTATTGAAAGATGGATATTCGGTAAAGTACAATTTGTGGTTTAATTTACTTCAAAACAAATAAACCGATAAACAGAGCACCTAAAATGTCAGCATGAATATGGAGCATGTCTTTCAGGTTAGGAAAACTAATTAGATGACGTTCAGAATCCTTATAGAGGACCCACAAATTCCAGGACATTTGAGTGACCTATGTTGCTTTTAAAGGGCCAAAAATGTTCCTGTCCCTGTTTTGGACTCAAAGGAATCTTTGTTGGACCAGAGATTGTTAAAGATCGAATAGCACAACCCAATCTTAGACAACAATTGCTCTTTTCCATATTCAAATGACTGAAATGGTTTCTCTGAGTGTTCAGCATCCTGATCTTTTGAAGAATGGCAAAATGTCCACAGCTCTATAATTTGTGGGAGTTCATTAATGTTTTATACTCAAATGGAAAATCTGTTAGTGTCATTGCAAAGAGAGATACTTATCATAGGCATGTTGTCCTTCAAACTGGATTTCCAATAGTCCATTTTAATCCCGAAGGTAGAGAATTTCATTGTGGAAGACACAAAGGCAATGGGAAAGGCCAATCACATGAAAAGCATATCTGGCACTTGAACAGAAGAGCACTGATTCCTTGTAGATTACAAAGGAGCATATTTCTGAGTGATGAACGGCAATTGCCAAATTTTTCATGAATTGAAAGTCACGATATTAGCTTGGAAATGTTTTGAGATAGACACGGAAAGAACTAGGTAGTAGAGGCAGGTGATTAAAAAGAGAATGAGCCATTGTCATCGTGCTTCTATCTAAACAAATCAGGTTGGAACATAGAGAGTTCCTTTTCCAGATGCTGGGTGTCTGTGTAGCAATCCTGTTCACATGGCATAGGAGAACATTCTTTGGTTCCAGGCAGGTATTCTGGCCTTTCTGTTTCCCCATCCCTTCCTATACTTTGCTTTGTGAGAGGTGGTCTTTGATGCAAGAAACTTCAAATAAATCTCATTGGCTTAGAGCGTTGTCATTGTGACTGACCAAACAGAACTCAATTGCAGTACACCTCATTGCCTCATGGTGGGGCTGAAGGAAAAGCAGTCACCTGGGCTTTATTCCCTGTGGATTCTTGAATGGAAGATATCTCAGAGAAGACAAACATGACTGAGAAGGCACAAAAGTCTCCTGTAGATCATGATCACAAGGACACTGTGAAAAATTTAATCCATTGCCAGTATTTGTGGGCATGAGAAGAGGACTTGATCTCAGTGGAGGACAAGGCCAGATGTCCCACTACATGGTCCCATTCTTCCTTCCTTCCTTCCTTCCTTCCTTCCTTCCTTCCTTCCTTCCTTCCTTCCTTCCTTTCTTCTTCAGAAGTAAATCAGCCCACTGATTCCCAGACTTACTATCCCTCACAGAAAATGTTTTCTTCTGATTAGTGCAGGAGGGATATTAGGTAAAGTACAATCTGTGGTTTAATTTACTTCATAACAAATAAACAGAAAAACAGAGAACCAAAGATGTCAGCATCAGTATTTAGCCTGTCTTTCTGGGAAGAAAACCTAATTAGACCACGTTGTGAATGCTTATAGAATCCCCCAAATTCCAGAAATTTCAAGTGAACTGTGTTGCTTTTAAAGTGCCCAAAATGTTCCTGTCCCTGATGAGGACTCCTAGGAATCTTTGTTAACCCAGAGATTCTTATAGATCGAATAGCACAATCTGATCTTACCCAGCAAATGATGATTGCCTTTTCCCTTTCAAACACAGAGCTGGATTCTCTGCTGAGTTGAACAACCTGACCATTTGAAGAGTTGCAAATGTCTACAGCTCTATAGTTTGTGGGAGTTCTTTAAGAAGTTTCCTGCTCAAATGGAAAATTTGTTTGTGTCATTGCAAACACAGAACATTATCACAGGCACATTGTCCTTCAAACAGGATTTCCAATAGTTTATTTTATTCCTGGAGGTAGAGAATTTCACTGTTGAAGAAACAAAGGCATTGGGAAAGTCCAATAAAATTAAAAATATTTCTGACACTTGATCAGAAGAGGATTGATTCCGTGCAGATTTCAATGGAGCATATTTATGAGTGAGGAATGCAATTCCCATTTTTGTCATTACTTGCAAGTCACAATATTAGCTTGGAAATATTTTGAGCAAGACACCCAAAGAACTAGGTAGTGTAGTCAAGTGAGAAAAAAAGATAATTAGCCACTGCCATCGTGCTTCTATATATATCATGTTGAAACATAGAAAATTCCTTTTCCAGATGATGGGTGTCTGTGTAGCGATCCTGTTCACATGGCATCGGAGAACATTCTTTGGTTCCAGGCAAGTCTTTTGGCCTCTCTGGTTTCCCATGCCCTCCTGCACTTTGCTTTGTGAGAGGTGGTCTGTGATGCAAGAAACTTCAAAGAAATCTCATTGGCTTAGAGCGTTGTCATGGCGACAGACCAAACAGAACTCAATTGCAGTACACCTCATTGCCTCAGGGTGGGGCTTGAAGGAAAAGGAGACACCTGGGCGCTATTCCCTGTGGATTCTTGAATGGAAGATATCTCAGAGAAGACACACATGACTCAGAAGGCACAAAAGTCTCCTGTAGATCATGATCACAAGGACACTGTGAAAAATTTTATCCAGTGCCAGTATTTGTGGGAATTAGAAGAGTACTGGATCTTAGAGCAGAATGAGGTCAGATGTCCTATTCTTTCTTTTTGTCTTTTCTCTTCCTTCCTTCCTTCCTTCCTTCTTTCCTTCCTTCCTTCCTTCCTTTCTTCCTTTCTTTCCATCATTCTTCTACAGACCCACATCACTCCACTGATTCCCAGACTCACTATCCCTCACAGAAATTGTTTTATTCTGCTTAGTGCATTAGGGATATTAGGTAAATTACAACCTGTGGTTTAATTTACTACAAAACAAACAAACAGAAAAAGAGAGCACCAAAGATATCAGCATCAGTAGGTAGCCTGTCTTTCTGGAAAACAGCCTAATTCGACCACGTTCTGAATGCTTCTAGAGGTCGCATAAATTCTAGATCTTTCAAGTGACCTATGTTGCTGTTTAAGTGCCCAAAATTTTCCTGTCCCTGTTGTGGGCTCAAAGGAATCTTTGTTGAAGCAGACATTGCTAAAGATCAATTAGCACAAACTATTCTTACCCAACAATTGATGATTGTGTTTTCCATATGCAAACACCAAACTGGTTTCTTTCCTTAGTTGAGCATCCCGATCATTTGAAGAATGGCAAAGTGTCCACAGGTCTATCATTTGTGGGAATTCATTAAGAAGTTTTCTACTCAAATGAAAAATCTCTTTGTGTCATTGCAAAGACAGAACATTATCATAGACATATTGTCGTTCAAACTGGATTTCCAATAACCCATTTTAATCCTGGAGGCAGAGAATTTCATTCTTGAAGGTACAAATGCAGCGGGAAAGGCCAATCACATAAAAAGTATTTCTGGCACCTGACCTGAAGAGGATTGATTTTGTGCAGATTTCAAAGGAGCATCTTTATGAGTGAGGAACAGCATTTGCCATTTTTCCCATGACTTGAAAGTCATGATATTAGCTTGGAAATATTTTGAGCGAGAGACCCAAAGAAGTAGGTAGTGGAGGCAGGTGAGAAAAAGAGAATGAGCCACTGCCATCATGCTTCTATAAAGAAATCAGTTTGGAACAGAGAGAGTTGCTTTTCCAGATGCTGGGTGTTTGCATAGCAATCCTGTTCACATGGTATATGACATTCTTCAGTACCAGGCAGGTCTTTTCTCCTCTCTGGTTTCCCATCCACTCCTAAACTTTGCTTTGTGAGAGGTGGTCTTTGATGAAAGAAACTTCAAATAAATCTAATTGGCTTAGAGCGTTGTCATGGTGACTGACCAAACAGAACTCAATTGCAGTACCCCTCATTGCCTCAGGATGGGACTTGAAGGACAAGGAGACACCTGGGGGATATTCCCTGTTGATTTTTGAATGGAAAATATCTCAGAGAAGACACACATGACTGAGAAGGCACAAAAGTCTCCTGTAGATCATGTTCACAAGGACACTGTGAAAAATTTAATCCATTGCCAGTATTTGTGGTCATGAGAAGATGACTGGATCTCAGAGGAGGACAAGGTCAGATGTCCAAGTACATGGTCCAAATCTTTCTTTCTTCCTTCCTTCCTTTCGTTCTTTCTTTCTTCTACAGACTATCTCTCACAGAAATTGTTTTCTTCTGCTTAGTGCAGATGGTATATTAGGTAAAGTACAATCTGTGGTATAATTTACTTCAAAACAAATACACCGAAAAACAGATTACCGAAGATGTCATCAACAGTATTTAGCCTGTCTTTCTGGTAAGAAAACCTATTAGACCACTTTGTGAATGTTTATAGAATCCTATAAATTCCAGATCTTTCAAGTGAACTGTGTGGCTTTTAAAGTGCCCAAAATGGTCCTTTCCCTGATGAGGACTCCTAGGAATCTTTGTTGAACCAGAGATTCTTATAGATCGAATAGCACAACCTGATCTTACCCAACAATTGATGATTGTCTTTTCCATTTCAAACACAGAACTGGATTATCTGATGAGTTTAGCAACCTGACCATTTGAAGAATTGCAAAGTGTCTACAGCTATATCATTTGTGGGAGATCATGAAGAAGTTTTCTACTCAAATGGAAAATCTTTTTGAGTCATTGCAAAGACAGAACTTTATCACAGGCATATTGCCCTTCAAACTGGATTTCCAATAGTCCATTTTTATCCTGGAGATAGAGAATTTCATTGTTGAAAACACAAAGACAATGGGAAAGGCCAATCGCATGAAAAGTATCCCTGGCACTTGACCAGAGCAGGATTGATTCCGTGCAGATTTCAGAGGAGCATGTTTATGGGTGAGGAACGGCAATTCCCATTTTTGCTTTGACTTGAAATCGGTATATTAAATTGGAAATATTTTGAGCGAACACCCAAAGAACTAGATAGTGGAGGCAGGTGAGAAAAATAGAATGAGCCACTGCCATCACGCTTTTTTCTGAAGAAATCAGGTTGGAATAGAGAGAGTTGTTATTCCAGATGCTGGTTGTCTTTGTAGCGATCCTGTTCACAAGGCATAGCAGAACATTCTTTGGTTCCAGGCAGGTCTTTTGGCCTCTCTGGTTTCCCATCCCCTCCTACACTTTGCTCTGTGAGTGGTGGTCTGTGATGCAAGAAACTTCAAAGAAATCTCATTGGCTTTGAGTTTTGTCAGGCGACTGACCAAACAGAATTCAACGGCAGTACCCTCATTTCTTCAGGATGGGGCTTGAAGGAAAAGGAGACACCTGGGCACTATTCTCTGTGGATTCTTGAATGGAAGATATCTCAGAGAAGTCACACATGACTGAGAAGGCAAAACAGTCTCCTGTAGATCACGATCAAATGGACACTGTGAAAAATTTAATCGATTGCCAGTATTTGTGGGAATGAGTAGAAGACTGGATTTCAGAGTAGGACAAGTGAGATGTCCCAGTTGATGATCCCATTCTTTCTTCTACAGACCCACATCAGCCCACTGATTCCCAGACTCACTATCCCTAACAGATTGTTTTCTTCTGGTTATTGCAGGATAGATTTTAGGTAAAATGCAAACTGTGGTTTCATTTACTTCAAAACAAATAAACCAAAAAAAAAAAAAGAGCACCAAAGATGTCAGCATTAGTAAATAGCCTGTCGTTCCGAGAAGAAAACCTAATTAGACCATGTTTTTTATGCTTGTTGAAGACCCATAAATTCCAGATTTTTCAGGTGACCTGTGTTGCTTTTAAAGTGCCCACAATGATCCTGTCCCTGTTGGGGACTGAAAGGAATGTTTGTTGAACCAGAGATTGTTACAGTACAAATAGCACAACCTGATCTTAGACATCAATTGATGATTGTCATATTCAAATGCCGAACTAGTTACTCAGGTGAGTTGAGCATTCCAATCTTTTGAAAAACTGCAAAGTGTCTCCAACTCTATCATTTGTGGGAGATCATTAAGAAGTTTTCTACTCAAATGAGAAATCTGTTTGCCTCATTGCAAAGACAGAACATTATCACAGGCATATTGTCCTTCAAACTGGATTTCCAATAGTCCATTTTAATCCTGGAGGTAGAGAATTTCATTGTTTAAGACACAAAGGTAAAGGGAAAGGCCAAGTACACAAAAAGTATCTCTGGCACTTGACCAGAAGAGGATTGATTACGTGCAGATTTCAAAGGGACCATCTTTATGAGTGATGAACGACAATTGCCAAATTTGCCATGACTTGAAAGTCAAGAAATTAGCTTGGAAATATTTTGAGTGAGACACCCAAAGAACTAGGTAGTGGAGACAGATGAGTAAAAGAGACTGAGCCACTGCCATCGATCTTCTATCTAAAGAAATAAGGTTGGAACCGAGAGAGTTGCTTTTCCAGATGCTGGGTGTCTGTGTAGCGATCCAGTTCAGATGGCATAGGAGGATATTCTTCGGTTCCAGGGAGGTATTTTCTCCTCTCTGGTTTCCCATCCCCTCCTACACTTTGCTTTGTGAGATGTGGTCTGTGATGTAAGAAACGTCAAAGAAATCTAATTGGCATAGAACGTTGTCATGATGACTGACCAAACAGAACTAAATGGCATTATTCCTCATTGCCTCAGGATGGGCCTTGAAGGAAAAGGAGAAACCTGGGTGTTATTCCCTGTGGAATCATGAATAGAAGATATCTGAGAGATGACACACATGACTGAGAAGGCACAAAAGACTCCTGCAGATCATCATCACAGGGACACTGTGAAAAATTTAATATATAGCCAGTATTTGGGGGAATGAGAAGAGGACAGGGACTTTGAGCAGGAAAAGGTCAGATGCCCAAGTACAAGGTCATATTCCATCTTTTTCTCACTCTCTATCTTTCTTTCTTTCTCTCTTTCTTATTTTTGTCTTTCTTTCATTCTTTCTTTCTTCCTCCCTTCCTTTCTATCTTTCTTTATTGAACACTCCCACATGAGCCCAATGCTCCCAGACTCATTATGTCTCTCAGAAACTGTCCTCTTCCGCTGAGTGTAGGTGCCGTATCAGGAAAAGTACAAACTGTGGTTAAATTTTCTTCAAAACAAACAAATAAACCGAAAGCCAGTGCACCAAAGACGGCAGCATCTGGAAGTAGCCTCTCTTTTCTAGAAGAAAATGAAATTTGACTGCGCTCTGAATCCTTATAGAGGTCCCATAAATTCCAGATCTCTCAAGTGACCTGTGTTGCTTTTAAAGAGCCAAAAATGTTCATGCCCTATTATGAACTCAAAGGAATATATGGAGAACCAGAGAGTGTTAAAAATCAATGAGCACAACCTGATCTTAGACAGTAGTTGATGATTGCCTTTTCCATGTTCAAAAGCCAACCTGGTTACTCTGCTGAGTTGACCCTGCAAACCTTTTTTGCAGATTTGGAATGGGTCTTCAGCGTTAACATTTGTGGGATTTCATGAAGTTGGTGACTACTCCAATGGAATGTCTCTTGGTGACAGTGCAAGACAGAAGCTTATCACAGACATATGGTGCTTCAAAATTAATTTCCAAGAGTCCATTTTAATCCTGTCGGACGAAAATTTCATTTCTGAAGACAAAAATTAAACGGGAACGGCCAATCATATGAAAAGTATCTCTGGCACTTGACCAGAAGGGGCTTGAATCTGTGACGATTTCAAAGGATCAAATTTATGAGTGAGGAGCGCCAGGTCCAATTTATGTCATGACTTGAAACATCAATATATAAATTTGGAAGCATTTAGAGCATGATATCCAAATATCTAGGTAATGGAGGCAGGTGAGAAACAAGAGACGGAGCAACTGCCCTTGTGCTTCTATCTTAACCCATCTTTAAGAAATCATGTTGGAACAGAGAGGGTTGCTTTTCCAGATGTTGGGGGTTTGTGCAGCAATCCTGTTCACATGGCATAGGAGAATATTCCTCGGTTCCAGGCAGGTACTTTGGCCTCTCTGGCTTCCCATCCCCTCATCCACTTTGCTTTAGGAGAGATGGTCTGTGACCTAAGAAACTTCAAAGAAACCTAATTCGCTTAGAGGGTTGTCATGATGACTGATCAAACAGAACTAAATGGCATTACTCATCATTGCCTCAGGATGGGGCTTGAAGGAAAAGGAGAAACCTGGGCACTATTACCTGTGGAATCTTGAATGGAAGATATCTCAGAGATGACACACATGACTGAGAAGTCAAAAAAGACTCCTGCAGATCATCATCAAAGGAACACTGTGAAAAATTTAATCCATTTGCAGTTTTTGCAGGAATGAGAAGAGTACGGGATTATAGAGCAGGAAAAGGTCAGATGTCACAGTACAAGATCACATTCCATCTATTTCTTTCATTCTTTCTTTCTTCCTATCTTTTTTCTTTCTTCCACACTCCCACATCAGCCCACTGCTCCCAGATCCATTATCTCTCTCAGAAACTGTCCTCCTCTGCTTAGTGTAGGTGCCATATCAGGAAAAGTACAAACTGTTGATAAATTTAATTCAAAACAAACAAACAAATAAACCAAAAGCCAGGCACCAAAGAGGGCAGCATCAGTAAGTAGCCTCTCTTTCCAAGAAGAAAATGAAATTAGACTGCGCTCTGAATTCTTAGAGAGGTCCCATAAATTCCAGTTCTCTCAAGTGACCTGTGTTGCTGTTAAAGAGCCAAAATGTTCATGTCCAATTATGAACTCAAAGGAATCCTCGGAGAACCACAGATTGTCATAAATCAAAGAGCTGATCTGAGACAGCACTTTATGATTATCTTTTCCATGTTCAAAAGCCAACTTGATTTCCCTGCTGAGTTGACCATGCAAATTTTTTTGCATATTTGGCAAGTGTCTTCAGCGTTATCATTCGTGGGATTTCATGAAGTTGGTGACTACTCAAATAGAATGTCTGTTGGTGACAGTGCAAGACAGAAGCTTATCACAGGCATATTGTGCTTTAAGATTGATTTCCAAGCGTCCATTTTAATCCTGTTGGCAGACAATTTCATTCATGAAGACAAAAATGAAACGGGAACGGCCTATCATATGAAAAGGATCTCTGGCACTTGACCAGAAGGGGCTTGACTCCATGACGATTACAAAGAAGCAAATTTATGAGTGAGGAATGCCATGTTCGATTTATGTCATGACTTGAAACATCCACATATAAAATTGGAAATATTTAGTGTGATATCCAAACATTTAGGTAATGGAGTCAGGTGAGAAACAAGAGAAGGAGCAAAAAGAGAAGGCACAAAAGTCTCCTGCAGATCATCATCACAGGGACACTGAAAAATTTAATCCATTGCCAGTATTTGGGGGAATGAGAAGAGCACAGGATAATAGAGAAGGAAAAGGTCAGAGTCCCCAGTATATGGTCCCTTTCTTTTTTCCTTCTTTTCTTTCTTTCTTTCTTTCTTTCTTTCTTTCTTTCTTTCTTTTTTTCTTTCTTTCTTCCTGTCTTCCATAGACCCAAATCAGCCCACTGATTCCCAGACTCACTATCCCTCACAGTAATTATTTTCTGCTGCTTTGTGCAGGAGTGATATTAGGTAAGGTATAATATGTGATTTAATTTACTTGAAAACAAAAAATCCGAAAAAAAGAGAACCAAATTTGTCAGCATCATTATGTAGCCTGTCTTTATAGGAAGGAAACTTAATTAGACCACGTTGTGAATGCGTATAGAAGTCCCATAAATTCCGGATCTTTCAAGTGAACTGTGTTGCTTTTACAGTGCCCAAAATGTTCCTGTTACTGTTGTGGATTCAAAGGGTTCTTTGTTTAACTAGAGCTTGTTTTAGATCGAATAGCACAACCTGATCTTAACCATAAATTTATAATTGTCTTTTCCATTCTCAAACGCCGAACTGGTTTCTCTGCTGAGTTGAGCATCCTGATCTTTTGAAGAATTACAAAGTGTCTACCTCTCTATCATTTGTGGGAGTACATTAAGCAGTTTTCTTCTGTTTAGTTAAGGATGGATATTTGGTAAAGTACAATCTGTGGTTTAATTAACTTCAAAACAAATAAACCGATAAACAGAGCACCTAAAATATCAGCCTGAATATGGAACTTGTCTTTCAGGTTAGGAAAACTAATTACACCACGTTCAGAATCCTTATAGAGGTCCCATAAATTCTAGGACTTTCAAGTGACCTATTTTGCTTTTAAAGAGCCAATAATGTTCCTGCACCTGCTTTGGACTCAAAGGAATCTTTGTTGGACCAGAGATTGTTAAAGATCGAATAGCACAACCCAATCTTAGACAACAATTGCTGCTTGTCGTTTCCAGATTCAAATGCCGAACTGGTTTCTTTGCTGAGTTGAGCATCCCGATATTTTGAAGAATGGCAAAGTGTCCACAGCTCTATCATTTGTGGGAGTTCATTAGGAAGTTTTCTACTCAAATGGAAAATCGGTTTGCATCATTGCAAAAGCAGACCCTAAACACAGGCATATTGTCCTTCAAACCGGATTTCCAATTGTCCATTGTAATCCTGTAGGTAGAGAATTTCATTGCTGAAGACACAAAGGCAACGGGAAAGGCCAATCACATGAAAAGTATCACTGGTACTTGAACAGAAGAGGATTGATTCCTTGAAGATTACAAAGGAGCATATTTCTGAGTGAGGTACGGCAATTCCCATGTTTATCATGACTTGAAAGTCACGATATTAGCTTGGAAATATTTTGAGTGACACACCCAAAGAATGAGGTAGTAGAGGCAGGTGAGACAAAAGAGAATGAGACAGTGCCATCATGCTTCTATCTAAAGAAATCAGGTTGGAACAGAGAGAGTGTCTTTTCCAGATGCCGGGGGCCTGTGTAGCGATTCTTTTCTTTTTTTTTTTTCAATCATTTTATTAGGGGCTTATACATCGTTTTTCACAATACATACTCGTCAAGCACCCTCACATGTCCACTTCTATTATTGTTCTGCAATCATCCACCTTTTTCCCTTTAGCCCCTTTTATCGGCTTATCCATTCCATCCCCTCTTCCCCTGGTCTCTCCTCCCCTCCAACCCTCAATAGTTTATACATTGTTATTGTTTTGTCATATTGTACACTGCCTGACCTCTCCCCCAACCCACTCCCTTGATGCCCATCCTTCAAATAAGAGCTTGTGTATATATCCTTGCTGTTGGTTCCGTCTCTCTACCCCCCTTCCCTCCACCCTTCCAGTATCTCCACTCTAAGCACTGGCCCGAAGGGGCCCATCCATCCTGGTTTCCCCATATCTCCAGCTCCCCTCTATGCCAGTGTGACTTCTCCAGTCCATATGGATTTGCAAGGTAGAGTTGGGACCATGATGGTTGGGGGACAGGGAGGAAGGCTTCAGGAATCAGAGGAAACTTGTATGCATCATCACTGCCTGGCTGCCCTCCGAATGGTCTGTTTCCCCCCCGTGTCTCTCCTGTAAAAGGGTGACCAATTACCTACCAGTGGGCCTTAAGTCCCCACCCTGCTCTCCTCCTCCTATGTAATGATGTGATTCTTGTTCTTTGGTGCTCGATACCTGCTCCCTTCGGCCCCTCTTGATCACGCATGCTGGTGTGCTTCCTGCATGTGGACTTTGCTGTTTCTGCGCTGAATGGTGACTCGATTATCTTCAAGTCTTTGAGATTCCAGGCATTCAATCATTTGTTAGCTGGGTACCATCATTTCTTCTACTTTGTTTGCCTTTGTATCCATTTGTCATCAGAGATATCGGGAGTCAATTGGTCCATTGATTTTGATTTTTGTTCTTTGATACCTGATTGTTTCAGCACCTCATGATCGCATAGGTAAGTGATCTTCTTTTATGGTGGGTTTTGTTGCTTCTGAGCTAAATGGCTGCTTGTTTGTGCTCAAGCCTTTAAGACCCCGGATGCTCTAGCTTTTGATAGCTGGGTCCTTCTGCTTTCTTCACCACCCTTGCTCATGCTCTTACATGTCCTCAATTGGTACATTGGGGATGTGTGCACACAGTGATATATGTTTGTTTTGTTTTGTTTTTTTTTTCCGCCCCATTTGATGTCTATTGCCTAGACCTTTTACCACTTTCACCACCATCTGACCATGCTGGCTGTTGTGCTTCTTCTGTGTGGCTGTGGTCTCATCTCAAGTAAATGGTCTAATGTTTATCTTCAGGCTTTCAAGACACTTGATATATCCTTTGATGGCTGGGCACCTTCAGCTTTCTTCACCACATTTGTTTGTGCACCCATTTTACTTCAGTGATCGTGTTGGGCCATTGAGGCTTGAGGAATGCCAGATTCATAGAACAAAGTGTTCTTGCATTGAGGCAGCACCAGGGTGAGGGCCCAAAGTCCACCTGCTACTCTAATATTTGGGCTATAGATATGTTCTTAATTTTATTCCCAACTTATAATAGTTGTATCTATGTACGGACATACCTATATTTAGACCTCTGTAAGTGGCCTTTGTCTTCTAGCTCTTTCCTCTATTTCCTTCCATCTCCCTCCTGTCCCACCATCATGTTCCACCTTCATTAGCATTTCATTGTTTTCTCATAGTCATTGTCCTTGCTTAATCCCGACCAGACCTCCCATGCCCTCCTTTCCATCGATTCCTAACCACTTATTGCTCGCTCAACCCGTCCATGTGTTTGTCCTCCCCCCCCTTCTCCTCTCCTCTCTCGTACCCCCAGGAATCATTTGCCCAGTCCTTTCTGTGGCACAATGGGTCTCCAGAGGGATGTATTCCTCTGAGCATCATGTGTTGGTGTGTAGCTTGGATCAGCTCTCTTCTTTTTCCTCCCTTCTTTTCTTTGTCCCTGTGGGTGTGGGATGCTTGTCCCTCCTCCACCCTGTTCTCTGCCACACCCACTAATAGAGATGGAGTCCATCTGACTCGGGTTGCGTCCAGCTCTATAGCTCTCTTTTCTCGCATCCTTCTGTGTGTCCACATTGTCTTCATGGTTGGGTGTTTCATGGTAGGAACTGCTCACCCACTCCGGCTTCTGTGGAGACAAGA
>PVJH01015710.1:0-52593 GCA_004026705.1 Nesogale talazaci | reverse complement strand
GACCTCTGCAGCCTGAAACAATCCTGATGCTATTTTGGTTTCTGGGGCTTTCAGAGAGGAAGCCAATGAGTCAATGGGTGGTACACGTTCCTTGAGGTGACTCTGGGAGGGGGCCTCGTCTGGCTCGTCTGTGTTGCTGGCTTCTGCACGGGCCCCAGAGAGGCGGCTGGCAGGCACCAGGGCCTCCTGCTGTTCCTGAGGGCAGCATGTTGGAGACTCTGCATCCAACTCCAGGGAAGTTCTTAGGCCTTCCCCACTCTCCTCCATGGTCCCATATTCTGGAAACTCGTTGGTGACATTTGGTGGGAGTAAAGTGCTTCCTCCATGATCACCTACCGAGAGAACACAATGCACATGTGACCGACTGGACAGGCAGGCCCCACAGTACATTAGGACAGTGTTCACAGTGGCTGCTGCTAGGTGTCATCTAAGCAACAGACAGGCAGGCATTCCACTCTCTGGGAGGAAAGGTACAGGCCCATCTACTTCTTCAAAACGTAGGCAATGAAAGTGACCAGGTGAGAAAAGTACTGGCTGGGCAGCGTTAGGGGCTGGCTCAATGGCAGCTAAGAGAACCCCAAATATTCATTAGGTTCTTTAACTATCTCTGTCCCGTCGATCACTGGGCCACACACACCAGTCAGGGATGCGGGACTCGAGAACAACATGGAAGTCATACGGGCTGTGGCCCAGAGGGAGACCATCTCATGAGACAGGTATGTCATGGCTCACCCTGCTCTGGATCCATGAGAATCCAGTTATCAGTTGCATCACATGCATCTCACACACACACACACACACACACAGTATAATGAGGCTACTGGGCACCTCCCAAATATCACCTGTGAAAAGGGAACTGAAATATTTGCATTGAAATATTATACTGCATTGCATTGCTTTGTATCTTATTGTAACACAGGATAACCTTATGACCAATGCAAGCCTTATGACCAAATAAACAAATGACCAAATAGCCTTATGACAACATTTACCCAGGGCAAGCTCTGAGAGAGAGAGAGAGAGTCTCTGAAAAAGGATGCCATCTACTGAAACTCAGTAAATGTTTTTTAAACCCAAAGCCCTTTGCTCACTGTTGAATTTCTGTGAGGGGAGAAAAGGTGGCGATATAATCTGACCGATACTAATGTTTCACATGACACCTTTAATGCAATTTTATATATCATTTTAAGTATATTTAAGTAGTTCACTACATGCTGATAAGACTCCTCGAAGCACCGCTTCACCACAGCCATATCTATGATACCTGCACGGGGTGGCACTCTCGGGGCATAGCTTATTGAGGTACACTGAGGAAGCCACCTTCCAGACACTGGTTTTGAAAAGAGTAAAAACTAACAATGAAGATCGTCTTGCTGGGAGGGCTTATTGATATTTTTAGCCCCTGCAGAATAAGATAGGCCTCTTAACCTCCTATGCCACCCCTTTCCAGCGTCGAACGCCGAGGCTGTTAGTGGATTCATGAAGATGTGAAGTCACCAGCACAATTCGATCCCAGAAGATTGTCATCATCCTAAATAGAAACCCCACGGGGTCCGGGGGCAGGGTGGCTGCACGGTGCGCTGCTGACCACTGGATCGGCAGTTTGAAAGCGCCATTCACTCCACAGGAGAAAAATGAGACTTTGCATTCCCGTTAAGAGTTACAGTCTCAGAAACCCACAGGGGCAGTTCTACCTTGTCTTATGGGGTCACTATGAGGCGGCACCGATGGGACGGCAGTGAGTTTGGTTTGGTTTGAAAACGGGAATCCCATCCTCACTTGCCACCGCACACCCTCCTTCCTTCTCTCCAACCCTATCCGTCCCTCTCTTGGACAAGGGGTACCTGGAGTCACCATGAGTGGAGAGCTGGCTCCAAGGCGCCATGACTTTGTCTCTGTGGCTTGGCCTATTCCGGATATGTCATAGAGATAGCTCAGACTGCATGTGGCCTTCGGTGTCTTCGTCCACTCGGCAGGAGGTTTTCAAGACCCCTCCATCATGTGGCACACGTAAAACTCTTTTCATCTTACAGCTAGAAGGATTTCCATGGCCTGGACGTCCTCAGTGGACAGACGAGAACTATTTTTACTTTGAGCTATGATTCGTAATGTTACTATAAAAATGTGAACAGTGTTATCTATATATCTGTGTTTTCCTTTGTATCTCCTTCCACAATGAATAGGCAAATTACCATAAAGGAGCATCCTGGCAGTGCAGTGAACTACAAGTTGGGATGCTGACTCAGTGATATAATTAGACTTGTCTATTCTTGGGAGGGAATATGAGGCTTTCTGCGCCAGGAATGATGGACGTACAGTATCAGAAAACCAATGGGCACTTCTCTGTCCTACAGGGCTGCTATGAATTGGAATCAACTGAAGAGCAGCAGGTTGATAGGTTCAATGGCTGATGGTATTGAATAGCACATGGTATGCTTTGGGTCATGTTTAAACCTTCTTTGAAGAAATGTCTAATCAAATCCTTTGTTTTTTAAAAAAATTTTTTAATTTAAAAAGAATTGTTTTGTGTCTCTTGTGAAATTTTAGTTGTCGTCTTTAAATATTATAGATATATAAGGGGGCTCTAAAAAGTTCATGGGGGGGATTCATTATCTTTTCATTCCCTCTTTTGAAGCTCTCTTGGGAGTTCTTTATCAGATGTATCTATCCTTCACAGACAGCCCCGCCCATCCTGTGGTGTGCCTTCATCTTCTTGATGGATAGTATCCTTGGAAAAACTACAGTTTTTGATTTTGATGAAATCTAATTTATCTTGTTTTCTTTTGTTGCTTGTGCTGTTGGTACCATACATGCTACCTAGAACTGTTGGAGAAATGCAGTGTAACAAAGACTTACTCATGATTTACTCTAAAAATGTTACAATGTTACCTCTTACACTGAGATCTTGGATATATTCAGGGTTCATATATATATGTGTATATATGTATATATGTATGTATATATAGATATATTAGATTTCTTTTCTTGGGGGGGGCATCACTGCCCCCTGGTGGTTGTGGGAGCTACCCAGTGCTGCTCCTGAGAGCTGCTGCTGGATTTGAACTGCCAAGCCTGCAGGCCGCAGCCCCACACTCCCACCCTCAGCCACTTACACCACCAGTGCTCAGCCAAGGGTTCATATTTTTAATAACTTGTGAAGTGGGAATCCACTTTCATTCTTTCACATATGAATAACTAGTTGTCACACTTGTTGGGGATTTTTTTTTCTTCAGTAAAATCTGTTCTTTTCCAAGATTATTTTGAGTTTTTCTGGTCCCATGTCATTTCAATATGAATCTTAGAATAATCATTGTCAACTTTGACCTAAGGTCATTTCAATATGAATCTTAGAATAATCAGTGTCAACTTTGACCTAAGGGGGTGGAAGGGTACTAAAATTTTGATAAAAATTGTAGCAATTGTGTAGACCAATGCAGAAGGTAGTGCCATCTTAACAATACTGATTTTTTTTCACCCCATAGACATGGGCTAGCTTCCCGTTTATTTTCACTTTAGAAATATTTCATAGTTTCAGTTGACAGATCTTGCACTACTCTCAGTAACGTTATTCCTAAATATTTTATTCTTTTTGTTACTATTTTGAGTGAAATTGTGTGTTTCATTTCAATTTCCAAGTGATCAATGCTAGTCTATAAATATGGTGGCGATACATTGAACTTAAATCTTGTCACCTTGACATATACCTTCTCACAATTTCTTTGTGTGACAATCCTAAGTTTTTTAACAGATAAGATCATGACATCAGGAAATAGAAGTATTTCATCCTTTCTTACCTGCATGTCTTTTATTCCTGTCTCTTGCCTACCTGTCCTGACTAGAGTCTCCAGGATAAAGTTAAATAGAAATAACAGGAGCCAACATTTTCATCTTGCTTCAGTCCTTCCCCACCAAGTATTATGTTAGCCATGCTACCTTTACGATGTCATCCATGCTGTAGTGGTGATGTTTCCCATGCCATAGTGATGATGTCATCCATGCTATGGTAAATGATGTCATCCATGCTATGGTGATGATGTCACCCATGTTATAGTGATTGCTATCCATGCTATAGTGATGATGTTATCCATATTATAGTTTTCTTTTATCAGACCCCAGTGTTTCCTTCAATTCCTAGTATATTGAGTTGTTTTAGCTTTTGTTGCTTTATTTTTTAATTATGACATTCTATTGAGTTATGTCAAAATTATTTATGTCTACTGAGATGATCGTGTGGCTTTTCTCCTTTATTTAATTATGTGTCTTATGACATCATTTAATTTTTGTGTAAATCACCTTGTATTTCTACAAAAGATCTTACTTGGTTCACGAGTAATCATTTTTGTGTTACTACAATTAGTTTGTCAATATTTGGTGGGGGACAGGCTTATGCATCTATATTCAGAATGAAAGTTGATCTTATTTCCTTGTGGTATCTTTGTCTGATTTTGATATTAGGGAAATACTGGTGAAAAATTGAGATATATATTCCACAGTAACTTTTTATTTTAAAACTTTGTTAGACCATTTACTTTTGAAAACTTTTACATACCTTGAACTATATTTTTAACATTTTATAACTTTCATTTAACAGGTTTTATTTCCTAATGATGCAGAAATTTTCAATTACCTCTGTAATTCAAAGCTATAATTTTTGAGTTGAAATGCAGTGAAATTAAAAGGTGAAACACCACAAAGAAATCATTTTTCTTCTCTAGTATAATAACTCACTGCCATCAAGTCAATTCCAACTCAATGACTCTATAGGCCAAAGAAGAACTGTTTCTTTGGGTTTCTGAAACTATAAAACTTTATAAGTGTAAGAAATGTCATTTTTCTCCTACAGGGTCTGGTAGTTTCAAACTGTTGGCCTTGCAGTTACCACCTATGCCACACTGTGCTCCAACTTGAACTTTTAAGTTTTTCCTTTGTGAAAGACATAGTAAAGGAGCTTAAATGTTGAAAAAGAAATGCTTGGTTCACAGTGGGAAAATATTTCTTCATATTTTATAGGGATTTTAAATTATTTTCCTAACTGAAGAATAATTTTACAAAATCTAGCATGATAGGATATAAAAGTCCATTGTTTGCAGGGGTGTGGGGGTGGTGGACTGACCCTAACAGTTCAAAACAGAGGTTCAGAGGAATAATACACTTTTCAGCATGATGCAAAAGAAAAACTATATATCAGAGCTTTATAACTCTGCCTCCAGTAGGCTTTATAGCCCTCCCCTCATCTCTGTCCTAATTGCTTGTTCAATACCCTACCGCTTTCTCTTCGATCTTTTCCCTGAGATTAAAAAAAAAACAAACGCTAAAACAGTTATCTACTCTATAAAACCATCTTCCGCCTTCATTTTACAGAGTTCCTAAAACACAAATTTAATTTATGTTGCCTTCAGCTATGGTGAAATCCACCCAAGAGCAGGAGAAATGTGGAGCTTCATCAGTGCCTGCAAAATAAAATCTAAAGTCCAAACTAGTTCAAAAATAAACTCTGAAGTTAGCTTCACCAATCCAATCCAAGTCTATCTTTCCCAAATTTCTGCCCCAAACCCTCTCCTTCTCTTTTTCCACTCTTTCCCTCCCTTGTTCCTTTTCGAAAGATGTAATAATCACTGCTTCTTAAACTGAAGGGGGAAGCAGTACCAAGAAATAATGTTTTTTTATATAATGTTTTTTTTTTATAATTTTGTAAACATACATATGTCCTGAACTTTGCCAACCTCATTGCTCCCCCAGACATACTTCACTTGCCATCTCTATGTAATTCAGATTACTTACATCTTTCATTTGGGAGGGGCATCACTGCCCTCTGGTGGGAGTAGGAGGTCCAGCCTTGCTCCTGGAGAGCTGCTGCTGGATTTGAAATGCCAACCCATTGGGCCACAGTCCACACACAACCACTACGCCACTGGGGTCAGCCCCTATTTAAATCTTTCAAGTTCTAACTCAAAACTTCTTCTCCTAGTTAATTTTTTCATTAATTGTCAACCCCTGTAAAAAGTCATGTCACCATTGCAAGCAACTTTTAAGTCTATATTACATAGAGTACATATCCATGAAATAACGGAACATAATGCTAACGCATATCTCAAGGTCTCTAAAGGTGAAGATCTTTAACCCACCCATAAAATAAGCCATCCCTGGTAGCCACTGAGGCTGCATACAGGTGCACCACCAAAACATAATGCAGTGAAATACATCTAAGGCCAGAAGCAAGAGTTCAGCTTCATAATGTGGGTCCCACAGGAGTCTAACAATAGAAACGGCTGGTGATGAAATAGCAACAAAAATTAAAACTAGCCCCCAAATATGAGACTGCCACAAAAAAATTCAAGGAAAGGAGCTTCAAAGAAATCTGACCACTCCTCCAGACCCCCTTTGTTCCTTTTCACTGGAAGGCAGCTCAGAGATGTGGCAGCACAGGAACCAACTGGGCAAATGCATGTGCTTCTTGGCATAACTATTTGGGAAGTGTTCAAAAGAAAGGGGAACAAATGAAAAACTCTATGTCAAAAGTCATTTGCTTGACGATGGTAGTAAATTCTACTTTCCTAAGGCTGTGGCTCTACTGAGGACGCTGCACTGCGGCTGGGTGTGCAACAACTCCACTCCGTCCTGACTCAGGGTGGCCCTACAGGGCAGAGTAGAACTCCCCGACAGGGTTTCCAGGGCTGTCTCCTTTACCAAAGCAGGCTGCTGTGGGGTGGCCTCGAAGCGCTGACCCTTCCATTCGCAGCCTAGAACTTGAACCACGGTGCCACCAGGTCCCTTGAGTGCCATTCTGATAAATTTCACCTGTTTAGTTTTTAACTTACTACAGACAGATAATCACCAGGGAAGCCAAGATTCCCCGTGGCCAATAACAAGACTGAGATAAATAAAACTATACTTTGTTAAGTATTTTATGTCTGAAAGATCAGAAACTAGATTTGTAGTCTTTGAACACTCAAAGTTAGATTTCCTGGGACAATCTGGGAGAATCCTAAATCATGAGACTTTCTTTACTCATAGCTGTACTATTGGTAGACACCACAAGTAAAGTCTAACTTGAGTTTCTAACCAGAACCAGTCTAAAAGGTGGCAGGGCTCTCAGTCAGACCATTGTGGCAGATTCCAGGATAACAGCAGTCTTTTCCTGCAAAGTCTCCCTCAATCAGTTCCAAAAACTGATTATTGTCAGTGGTTCCCATTTCTTGGTACTACCAGAACTGTGTTTAAAGAGAAACGTAAAAATGCTGATTTGTGAGTCCCAACTTTTAATTCTGAATCCCTGATGTTTTCCTTATGTTCATAAATTAGAACTACTTATGCTAAAGTGACCACTTTTAAGTTAAAGTCTTTGTTTTGTTTAGTTTTTCCTTATTGTTTTTTTTTTCTAAAGAGCCTTGGATACTAAATTCTCCTACTAAATTCTCATCATTTACCAAATTCATTCACTTATCCAACACATTGCCTGTGAAATCCTACAAGGGAGTCATTAAAAAAAGTGAGTCTGCTGATATATGCTACAAAGCTCTTCCAGAGGACTGTGAAAAACACAGAGGGTAGAAGGTGTAGGAGTCAGAACACAGGCTGCACTGGAAATCCCATGAGTAAAAGATGCTGAGGGTCTGCAGCAGAATCATGGTGGAATGAATGATAGAACATGCCAGGACTGCCACATCTCTCATGATGCTGTGCTTTAACCAATAAAGAGACCCTGTGTCACCTCACCACCCCTTTTACTCAAACCCCTTACACTTCAAAACCCAAGTGAGGTAAAGACTGGTGTTAAGGGAGTACTCTGTAAGAGAAGGAAAACTGAAATATTTTCCACAACAATAAGGAATAGAAAATTGGCAGGACCAAGCCCTGTCACAGGCAAAAAGAATTGTGAGATCCAGAAAAACAAGACAGCGCTGTCAAGCTTCACTGTATTTCTCTCAACCTCATTGCTTGGGCTTTGGTCAACTGCTTCTGGGCTCTTACACCAAAGTTTGTAAAGTTTTCTGTTTGCCTCTGTTGTAGCTACATAATCTAGTGTTAATTTGAGGATTCAGAATGAAGGAGTGGAGTCTAGCCTGCCAATCAGTAGTAGCTTGATGACTTCATTTGGAGGCACTATGGAGACAAATAGCTTGCTGGCAGTGGGACGCATGCTCGCTCCTTTTGAGATAACCCTGTGAAGAAGACACATGGAGAGAGGTTGATGGAGCCAG
Source organism: Nesogale talazaci (assembly GCA_004026705.1). NCBI lineage: Eukaryota > Metazoa > Chordata > Mammalia > Afrosoricida > Tenrecidae > Nesogale > Nesogale talazaci. The sequence continues at coordinate 44,392 of PVJH01015710.1, read as the reverse complement.
ACCTCTGGATCTGGAGAAGCCGCATGGAGAGCCTTGCTAGCACTGAGAGGCTTACAACACCACTGGATCCACAAGACTTCCCACCCACTGGCCTGTGGTCTTCCTGCATATGGCATCATTGCATGTGCTTTATGAATCTGAAGAGGGCTCTGTAGATTGGTATCAGACGTATGGACTTGATCTGGAGTGGACTGGGATGTTTTCTCAATATTGAACTGTGTTTGCATAAAAAGCTCTTTCTTATACACATGTGTTTAGGGAGTTGTCTCTCTAGTCTACCCAGATTAACCACAACCTCTTTGTCAGTCTATATGTATTATATTCTCCTCTCAGCAGTCTCACCAAATTAGTCCTGCCCACATTTAGTATTTTAGCTGTGACAAGGGGAATTTCTGAGCACAAGGAGAATGCCTGTACCCATCGAAGTATAAACCACACATTAGTAGAATCTGAATTAATAAGAGTTTACAGCATCACTGGACTTATTTTTCACCTCAAGGAAAAAATATGTAGTGTAAAGTGTGTGGGAGGAAACAGAAGGAGGAAGGAGGCAGAAAGGTTTTGGCTCCCATTTTCTTGAAATTGTGGGGAAATTGGTTGTTTGAGGACCACTAAGTGATACTGGAAAGTAAACTCTTCGGGGACAATAAATGACACAGACCTTATTCTGCAAACTCCTTAAAAGTAACAAGAACTACTGGAATTTCTACTGCAAACTCAATTATCAGTAGCTGAAATTAAAATAAAACAGTTGGCATAGGCGACTGTCAATGTGGGTTTCGCAAGAAAGCAGGTCTTCCCTCAATGCCTGCTGAAATCCCAGACTTAAAGGGATGAGGGCAAAGTACTCCACACACAAATTGTATAGCCTGGATCCAGTCATTTCAGAAAAGAGTTCTTTGTTGGTCTATTTGTGTTTTGTCTTGTTTTCATTAGAATACAAAAGTTAAAACATAGGAACATGCTTTTGTTGTTACAGTTAGATCCCCAGCACCTAGAGCAGTAACTAGGAAAAAGAAATACTACTGAATGTATGAATATATGAAATATATCCAAAAGCCAAAAGTATACCATTTGGGCACACACAGTAGACATAAAATCTTTTTTGAATAGTATATATTAGTCTGGGTAGACTAGAGAAACAAATTCATAGCCTCTCAAATATGTATAGGAAAGAGTTTTGTGTATTAGAGCAATTGAATATTGAGAAAACACTCCATTCCAGTCCAGATTAAGTTCTTAAGTCCAATGTTAGTCCATATGTCTGCCGGAGATCAACTTATAAAGTCCTTCAGACTCACAAAACGCATGCAATGACACCAAATGCGGAAAGATCTCAGGCCAGAGGGTTGGAAATCTTCTGACTCCAGCAGAGTTAGCATCTCAGCTTGGGCAGGGGTCTCTATGTGACTTTTCCAGCACCAGAGGTCTGGTTGCATCAGGGCAGGTCCATAAGGCTTTTCCAGTGCCCGGGGCATACTACTGCCCATGTGTATTGTCAGCAAAGCATCATTCAAAGAGTGAATAAAGAGTGTCTACTATTTCGAAGAAGGGAAAAAAACAACAACAGGAGTTCACAGTATTCTTAGAAAAAGGCTATGCCCACCCAGAGGTCTCATTAGCTATGACCCAATTGATAGAGTAGACTCTACCCCTTCACGCTTAATCCTCTCACGTCCCAAATTGACACCAGATTATGTAATCGCACAACCTCTTGTTGCATATCAACCAAAACCACTCCAGAGGCAACTCTGACTTTCACGCCTGCCATGGTTTCTGGGGCTGTAAATCTTCAATGGAAGTGAACTGCCTGATCTTTCTCTCATGGAGAAGTTGGTGATTTTGAGTCACAGACCTTTTGGTTGGCAACTCAATTCCTAACCCACCCTTCTCCCAGGGTTCGTTGATTGCATCAATTCTACCCCCAGCTCCCAAGTGAATGGACTTGAATGCCCACCAAAATCCACTGCCACCACAGCGATTCCAACTCAAAGTGACTTCAGATAAGGTTTACACGATTGCAAATCTTTATGGGTGCAAGCAGCCTCATCCTTCTCCTTCAGTGAGGCTGGTGGTTTTGAACTGCTGAACTTGCACCATAATGTTTACCTAGCACACAGATCCATGGCAGGGAGGGGACACTTCCTAACTTTAAAACCAGTTCATTCTTTTATTCAGCCAGTCAGTTATCAATCCATCTGACACTGTGCACCAACTGCAAGGGAGACGTAGAGAAGAAGGCAATAAGCAGGGTCAACAAGGAGTTTATAAACCAGTAATTCCATCTATGTAGACTCCCCTGCTGGCAGACAAAGTTAAGGAGTAGTATTGTCCAGTGGAGTCAATCTTGGCCAAAGTTCTAGAATTCAATAGCTCCATGAGCTATTACCACAGAGATAAATTAAGTAGCCCATCTTTTTTTTTAATTAAGTAGGCTATATAGCTACTTAAATAGAAATTAGTTAAAATTTAATCAAATTAAAAACACACTTCCCCAGAGCTTAGGAATCATATTTAATGAATGCTATGGAACTGTCCCACACAGATATAAAACATTCCCATTGTCCAGAACGGTCTATTTGGAAGTGTTGTTCTAGAGCCTCCCTCCCAAAGTGAGACCTGGGGCAGTAGTATAGGCATTGCCCTGGAGCTCTTGGGAATGCAGGTGCTCAGACATCACCCCACACCTTCTGAACTGGAATCTGCATTTTTCACAAGAAGCTGGGTTCCTCCACTATGAGAGGTACTGCTCTGGAGAACGACTAAGATCTAGATGGTGTTCGGACTACATTGACAGGGCTGCTGCTTCTTTTCACAAAGCAACCACAAGTTCCCGAGTCCTCCCTGAAAATTCCTACTGTTTAATCAACCAGACAATGAAAGAAAGCTATTTGTTGTATCTCATTTCTACCAAAGGAAAGGTTTGATCCATGAGCTCTGTGGTCTCCCTCCACTCAGTGATCACTCAGGTGTCCTCTTCTGGAGAGAGAGAGAATGCTCCCGTGCTGTGGCATAACCTCTAAGTTAAAGCTCATAGTGATTTCTCACTCCATGAACTCACAGGAGAGGGGGAAGGGAGAGAGAGGGGGAACCCATCACCATCACAAGGTTGAATATATATAGCCCCATCTCCCAGCGAAATGAATAGCAGAAAGCTGGGTGAAGGGAGACAAGAGACAGTATAAGATATGACATATAATAACAACATATAATTGATCAAGGAGTCCCGAGGGTGAGAGGGTAAGGGAGGGAGGGGGAAAAGTGGAGCTTATTATACCAAGGGATAAAGGAGAAAATGTCTTGGATATGATGATGGCAACAAATGTACAAATATACTTGATACAATTGATGTGTGGAATGCTGTTAGGGCCCCCAGTAAAATGATTTTTTTTAAAGGTAGGGGCATACATAAAATATTAAAATCGCTGCATATGGGAACTTGGCCCACTATGAAAGTATGTGCAGAGCCTTAAAAAATTCCACTGGTGCTTATAAGAAAAGGGATGGGGAAAAGGTAAAGTTTTATAGTCTTTAAAAAACAGCGTCTTGCCTGATACTGTTTTAATGGTCACATCATTAACTATATTACAACAAATAAAAAGACATGCGAAAATCCACTCTGAGCATGCACTGTGAAGAGTGTATAACATTCTATAATTAATTTTCTATTATGATTGCAGTTCATCAGGTTTACGATCTTCCAATAAGGATGGCTAACCCTAACCATCCCAAACCTGTTTCCTCTCCACCCTGTGCTGCCAATGTGCTAACTTCCTTGGTGTTCTCTATTCCCTGACGCAGACCAGCCTTCACATTTGTACCATCACTTTGTAAGATAAAGGAGAGCCATCAGTTCGAAGATACATCGACACGTTAAAAACATCCTCCCTTTAAAAAAATAAAACGCTCCCCTTGACTTGTCAGGAAGGCACTCAGTCTCAAAGAAGGATGAGAAGAGTCACCGGCTTGTTGCGTTTGGTCTGACACTCCATAAATCAATATAAAAGTGGAAGGCAAAACCAAATGAACAAAAATTCAAACTCACTGCTCAAGGCAATTACAGGTTCATAGCAATTAAGAAGGACAGGGTAGAACAGCCCCCTTTGTTTCCAAGACTTCAAATGTTTACAAGAATGGATATCCTCATCGCTCTCATTAAGTGATCTGTGAGTTAGAACTTGTGGTTAGCAGTTCAACGCACAACCCCCTCCACACACCTCCCTGCCACCCCCAGAGCTCCTTAGAAAAGGAGGACAAAAGTCCAATTTGCAATGCAAATATTAAAAGCAAGCCTGGCAGAGTCAACTTTCAAATGCATTCCACTACAATAAAGTCCCATCATCCTCAATGTGAATAATCATGATTAGTGCTTTTATATCCAATAATCTATAAACCTCCCCAGCAATGCAGTGATGCATAGCTCACATTCACAATGCAATAAGAAAAACTGTATTTTAAAAAAATCATGAAGATTTATCCAATCTGTTTTAAAATAAGCAATAGAAAATATATTTGGAGTGATTAAAAATAACAGAAAACTAGCATGAGTAATGAGAATTTACCATATGAGTAATCTAAGTACATGATATTTCGGGATATGTTCTTCACCCTAATAAAAATCACATTTTGAGATGGCGGCACCGTGTTTTAGAGGATGCTGGATACCGATGCTGGCATGGGTGACTATGTGAGGTATTTAGACACTGCAAAAAGCAAGAAAAGGCCTGCCATGTTGGGCACAAGCTTTTAGCATGTGCACATGAACATAAAATGTTCTGTTAATTAGACACTCTTGCCCTGCATGATTAATAGTTACAGCTGTGCTTACCTCGAACTAAACTTCACATACTAATGATTTGGAACCCAATTTTTCTCTTTCATGCTACTCCCTAGGGGAGTGGCGCTAATTTCCCATTCCAGTCAGTTTCAGATGAAACTCCGCACACGAGGGATTCTGAAAACTGCACGTCGAAGGTAAAGTGAGTGGGTAAGGAACAGGGCAGTGATTCAAAGCCCAAGGCGCCCCGCAGTTGAAGAGAGTGAGGCTAGCTGTCCTGGAGGGAGCCTTAAACTGGCTTAAGGATATAATTTGAGTTTATCGATAAAATGAGCATTTTAGTCAAACTGGTTTCCTATTTTCTCAAGCAGAGGAGTCTCACTTTTCAGCCAGTATGTCTGCCTCTCTTCTACCTCTCATGGGGTTTATTGCTTCGCATGCATCTTTCCACCCTGCCCTCTCCTTTCAACCCTAGTCTGATAGGAGTGACTCCAGCCCTGCCATCCTTTTTCAACCTGTCCTGGTTAGGTGCCCACTTTCAAAATAGCTCCCTTTCCTGACTTTCTGGCTTTTACATTACTTCTAACATCGAGGGGGGGGTGGGGGGGGTTGGCATTCAAAATAAACTTTTAAGCAACTCGGCCATCTGTGTTGTTTGTTTGTTTGTTTGTTGTTGTTGTTTTGTTTTGGGGCATCACTGCTCTCTGGTGGTGGGAGTAGGAGGCCCAACCCCACTGCTGGAATGGAACCTCCAACCCAGTGGGCCGCAGTCCCGCGAACAACCACTACGCTACGGGGGCTCAGTCCCCATCTTTTTTTTTTTTTTTTTTTTTACAGGAGGTCTTCATCCTCTGTCAAAGTTAAGGTGGGTGTGGTAGCCTTACTGTCCATTGTTCCTGGTGTTTGGGGAAGTATTTTACTAGTTCAGACATTGACACTGGTTTTCAAAGTCCTTTATGAGGCTCTTAAAAAAAAGAAGAACTACAAATGCCACGCAGCTGGTGCCCCCAGCAGTGATGAACGATCACAGCTGTGGACTTCCCCAAACCTGTCTGTCAAGACAGATGTTAGGTGCAGTGGCAGGCAAGCAACCTCCCTCCGCAGGTCCACATTTGCAATTGGTAGCTCCCAAGCTCTGCGAGAAGCTCGCAGCTCTGCTAAGGATTCAGGCTGCGAATGGGCATAGAACAATAACCCAAAGACATTTAAATATGCGAGTTTCACAGAAGGCGTAAAATCTGATTTCCCTAGCGAGAGAGAGGAGGGGGAAAATCTGGAATTGCTATAAAATCGACAATTTCAGCTGCCAGGCAAATTAAAAAAAGAAAAAAAAAGGCCATGCCCCTGGGTGTGCTATTAAAATACTTAGGGTGAACTTCCAGGGGAGATGCTGCCTCCCCCTCATGGACAGTGTTTGCAGAACATTTCTGGGGCTACCCTTGTGGCTAACAGTGTTCCGTGGCCCAGGGCGTGGAGCCAGGCTTCAGGGACAGAGAGGCAAAGGAGTTTGAGCTCTTTAAGAGAAACTCCTCCCCTATTCCCAGCCAGCATCACACTAGTATGTCTTTCCAAAACTACAGGGGTAGCCTGTTTTACCTCTTCCTCTCTATACAATACATCACAAACGAGGTGTAGAAAGAGGGTGAGGGGGTGCTGTGTTCCCAGGAAAGCTGTTTGATAAAAAAACAAAAAAACAAAACACCAAACAAACCAGCAAAAAGGCAAAGAAATACGGCCGCGATCGCAGGTAAGAATGATATTCTGCTTGACAAACATTTTGGAAAATCCCACATCGGATGCTGAAACAAACACACCAGGTTCAAGCCAGGGAGAGAACGGGCAAAGGCATTCTGGGACAGGTGGCATCTCTCTGCTGACTGGGAAATGAATGCCCCGATCAGCGTGGGCATCCCTGAATAAATGCAGTATGCTCACTCTCCTGCAAGCCAGGATTCTGCACAATCTGGTGTAGCCCCCGGGGCGGTCAAAAGAGACGACTCGTAAGCAAAAGCAGTCAATATAACACAGACGAATAATTTCACAGCAGCATTTCACAAGAGCAAGAAATAGAAAAAAATAGAGTTGCCTGCAGAGACCTACAAAGAGAGGTTACTCACAGAGATTACTGTAGCTCCAGCAGTTACCCATTGATCATAGAAAATGCCCCGTTCATCAGTTTAACGCTTGAGAAAAGTTAGCTAGGAAGGAAGCGAGCTAATTCTAAATCTGCGGTTCTGGTCAACTGGAGGCAAATTCGTTTCAAATGCCCGGGCAGCCCCTTTGCCCGGCACTGCACACGCTGATGTAAATGGAAGCACTTTGAGCCTTAGGCACCCGAAGGAGCTGGCAGGCGGGTGGCAGGCGAGCCAGCTAGCGCGAGAGAGCTGCCGCTGCTTCAGCCCCCTCTCACAAAGGCGGGCAGCCCGGCGAGCGCTCGCCCCGCCGCTCTCTGCCTCTGTCGCTCTCTACCTTGGTAGCTTACCGAAAACAGCCACCCGGAGGGCTTTGCTATATTCGCGAAAACTACTTGCAAGGGGATAATTGAGATGAGGGAGTTAGCCTTAATGTAACCATGCCCCCAGTGCAGCAGCAGCGGGAGAGCCCAGGAAAAGCTCCAAGAGGATTGTACCATCCTGGGTGACATCAGAGGTAGGGATGTCATGTTAGTATTATGCAGCATTTTCCTTGATGCAGGAATGACACACGTGAACGGAGAGAGGGTGGATTCGTTTTCAACGGGCTTCAACGCACATTATTCAAACGGGGAAGGCACATGCCAGCCTGCGGCTGGGAAGCCGCTGCTGCCGGAGGACATCTATCCTGCCGTGCGCGCCCTTATCTCACTGTTAATGACGCTGCCATCACAAGTCATTTTAGCGATGACTACACTTCTGCTTCTGCTGGTCTGCGATGGAATTAATATTTAATGGTAATTGACAGCGCTTGGAAATGTGACGGTGAAGAGACTCAAAGGCATGATAACATTCATTTTAAAATACTCAGACACCAACTTGAACATCACCCTGAGTGTTGACAACACCTCTCACACTTTTATCCCCGTGAAACTAACAGCTGATTAATTGCACACACTGATATTGTGACGACGGCCAAACTGAGTAAAAGTGGCACAAGGTGCATGTCGGGAGCCTTGGTAATGCAGGCTAATGCCAACATTAAAAATAACCCACAGTGTACATATTGCCTTAACATTTCAGCTAGGAATAAAAAGGCAGAGGACAGCAATAAAAACAATGCACAGTCATTTTCATTCTTCTCCGATACACTTACCGAGTGCCTACTAAAAAAGTGTATTAACTGTCAAGTGGTGCACACATTTCTGGTCAATACTAGCAAAGTAAGAAGAGAGAATATTCCTACCCTGTGAACTACAGGCTAAGCCTTGGACTGCTCAGCTTTGTGTACACTACCAGTTTTGTTCCCCCTATTGTCCAGTGGAATCCGTCCTAAGCCCTTGTTACAGATGAGACTGCTGAAAACAAGAGAAAGAAGCCTTTGGCCGGAAATGACATGACTAAGAGCTGTTCTGTCAGGATCCAAACCCAGGCAGTGTAGCCCCAAAAGTCCACCCTCTCAACCACTGAATTGTGTCACCATCTAAGGGTATGCTGGTGCCAGGGTGGGTTACACATGGGGCTGCCAAGCAAAGGGTTGGCAGTTCAAATCCACCAGCTGCTCTGAGGGAGGGAGATGAGGCTTTCTGCTGCCGTAAAGATTTACAGCTGGCAGTGGGTTTGCTGGTTGGAAGGGCATTCTTGTCACACAAGCACAATTCTAAAGGGAGCGTGTAATTTTGGGGATTTAGATCTGCCACACCACAAAAAGAAAACCAAACTGTTATCTTCAAGTTGCTGCTGGTTCATAGTGACCTCCCGCAGTACAGAGTGAAACCGCTTCATAGGATTTTCCTGACTGTAATTCTTATGGAAGTCGACTGCCAGGGCTTTCTCTCTTGGCACAGCTGGATGATTCGAACGTCCAAGTGGTAAGTGCAACCTGTAAATGCAAGTCATTTGCCCCACCCAGGGACTACAGCAAGCTATGCCCAGTGACATCAGGGGCGAGTTATCAGGGTGCATTTTCTTCTCAAGTCATTGAAACGTCACTTGGGAGCCTGGGAACACTCCTATTCCTCAAGAGGTGTCCTGCTGACAGAGCAGGAGTCCAACCGTCCCTCCCTCAGCAGCCTGCGCCATATTCTGTTCCTTATTATGTTCTTTTAACCAGGCTTTGGTTGAACAAAGTGCAACTGTCTATCGCTATCGAGGTGCCAGAGCTCAATGTGACACAGTGCCAACTGACACTCCCATAGCCGTGACACCTTCTACCAGTGAGTCCAGCAGGCCGCAGTGACAGCCCACTCCCCTAAGACACCTCTCAAGTAGCCTGGCCCATGTAGAGATGATAAAGGTCAGCGAGAGCCAAGAGAGAGAGCCATCAACAAGGGTGGGGAGAGCACCAAGGGCAGACTGTCAGTGGTGACCTCTTTGTGACCCTGGGCCCAATGGCTTAGCGCCTTTCCACTTCAGTTTTGCCCTTTGCAGAGCAGTGTACAACCATGATCTCTACTTGTAATCCAGGCTCATTCACTTTCTAGGTACCCCACTTAGAGGCATTTTAAATGTGCTGGGTCTCGATTTCCTCATCGGAAAATGATGTGAAGAACAACTGGGCTGTTCTGGGGTCCAAAGGAGCAGAGACATTGGGCAATGTCTCTGGTGCAATGGGGTATATTGCTATAAACACTCAGGGGTAGATATTATCTCTGTGATTATAATCGCGGTTACTTTTGGTATTACATAAAAGTGCCAATTTTCTCCTCGTTCAAATATCTCCTCTAAGAAACAACACCCGCACCCCACCCCAGAGTTGGCTGGAAAGACAACCTTCATTGAAATCATATAATTTCATCAATCCATGGAGCACCCATTTTGAATGCAGATATATGCAGAAGCTGCTGGACAGGCCTTCTTAGAGAGTATCTTCCTTATGAAGGGCAGGGTCAGACATGACCCTTTCGCTCTCCTTGACTGCTTCCTTCTGTCTAGAAGGCTGTTCTTGAGGAGTCATCACCAAAATTGGAGGCAAAACAGAGAGGCCCTCTACCTCTACCTCCCTTCCATCAGTCCCTGGACTTGTGCATGAGAGACAAAGAAAGTTCTGGTTCTACTTACATAATTGAAGGTCTCGGTTACATGCAGTACTTCAGAAACCTAACTTCTACACAGTGAGAGGCTAGAATTTCCCTGTCCTTTGCAAAGTGAGCTTGAGGACTGAGCTATTTGTCATGTGACCTTTCTACTATTACATCCGTCTGCATCCTCCCTGCCCCAAGTGAAAGTCTACGGCTACTCCCGTGGAAACGAGAAAATACACCATCTATTGCTTCCGAGATCTCTTCAGTTCCAGGGACCTGTTAGGACAACACAAGGCTGAGCAATGGGCCAATTCCTGTGAGTGCTCCTGAAATGCTCCCTCCATCACATTCTTCCCCCTTCTGACAGGATTCCTGCTTCCAACACCAAGAAGGGAGAGAGGGGCAACACTTACATAGATAAAATGAGAATATTCCATGCAGTGTGGATATGATCAGACCTGAATGGTCCTTGTCATTGTAACTGCTCATGACCATTTCCAAATATAAATTCATCAACTGCACAAATGTTGCTTTTCTCAATGTCTAACATGTTGCCTTATCGTCAACTGCCAACAAGCCAATTCTGACCCCCCCTGATGGCCCCCAATGCATTGTAGGGGAGAAACTGCTCCATTGGGCGTTGTTGGCTGACACCTCAGCAGCAGCAGCTCTCCCGACCTGTGCTGCTGCAGGGCAGCTGGACAGATTTGAACTGAGTGGTCACGCACCAACAATGTGTCCGAGTCACTTAGGGACAGAAGGAGTCGATGCTTCCTTTGACTGACATCCAAAAGCCACCGTTCCTAAACATAAAATCTCGGAAATGAATGTGTCATGTAGTCTCTGGGCCCTCACTAACACCACCTCTAAAGATAGGTATGCCCCAAAACAAGCACTGAAAAGAGTCCACAAATTCCTCAGCAGTACTACCTTGTCCTCACTTGTTGGCTTATCTATGAAACACAATGTCATAACGCTGCCTTCACCCGTAAAAGGTAGAAAATATCATTCAGAACATATTCAGAGGAGAAAAATGTTTTTAAAACCCCAAACACTCTGTTTAAACCTCTTCTGTAGAAAAAAAATGTTTTCCTAGAAATATCACTGACAGGTGAACCAATCAAAAAGATTAGACCCCCTTTTTTTTTTATTATGGAGCCCCAGTGGTGTAATGGTTATGTGTTGAGCTGTGATCCACATGGTTGGCAGTTCAAAACCACTACCAGCTCCTAGGAGAAAGTTTGTGCTTTCTAGTCCCGTAGACAATTACAGTTTTGCTGGGGGGCCAGGAGAGGTGGAAGGCCCAGGGGAGGCTCTTGTCTCAACCACAGCAACTGATGGTGACCCAGAGACCTGGCCAAGTCACCTCCATTGTCCCCTGTTGGCTGTGATATACAAAGTGTGCATATCTATGTATGTGTACATATATCCACAGCTATTTTCTTCTCAATACTTGAAATGATGCCTCTGTGCTCTGATGGAGGAGCACCCGGCTGCCCGCCTCCTGGGGGCCATCCCGCTGCCCATGGTGTGTTTACCGAGGACATCTGAGGGTCGTGTATTTCTAACAGCTTACTGAGGCACTCCATCCTGGTTCCTCCACAGATTGTGTGTGGTTTTTAAACCTGTTGGCTTTCCCTTGGGTCACACCAGTAACCAGAATAAACCTTTGGAATTTTTTTAAATTACAGTTTCAGAAGCCCACAGAGGGTCACTCTGAGTCAACACCGTCTAGTTGGCAGGGAATTTTTGTGTACTTGATAAATAAGACCATGGCTGCCTATACTTTTACCCACTATACCATTATTCACAACAGCAAAAGGCAGAAACAACCTATGTGCCTATCAAAAATGGATAATCAAATTTTGACACATATATACATTCTATGTGTGGAATATTATGCACCTATAAAGAGCAATGTGAGCTTGTGACACAACTCATGACATGGACGGATCTGATGACATTATGCTTAGTGAAATAATTCAATCATAAACTGACAAATATTATATAATCTCATTTCTATTTTTTAAAAGTCAACAAGGGATGTACACACAGAAAACAACGTTCTTTGCTGGTTCACAGGAAACAGAAGACCAGGGAAAGGAAATTGCTTTCTACATAGTAGATAGACGTGTCGTTTGGGATGATGGGAAAGGCAATTGCAATTATAGTTGATGTCTGAACAACTCGGTCAAGATTAAAGAAGACTCTAAGAAGTACACAAGAAAAAAGGGCAATTTTGGTAAATGCTATAATATTCACTTTTGCAACAGTAACAATAATAAACAGAAAATATGCATGTGATTACATAGTTAGTTATGTATGCATGTATGTATACAGGAGGGGATATATGAATACTTGCAAAAGAATGAATAGGTGTATTGTGGGCTTATGTTTATATTTATAAGTATTATATATATATACTAGTACCATATATTCTTGTGTATAAACTGAATTTTTTTTCTTTTGAAAGTCATTTTATTGGGGGACTTGTACAACTCTTATCACAATCCATGCATGCATCCATTGTGTCAAGCACATTTGTACATTTGTTGCCATAATCAGTTCCATAACATTATCTATCTACTTGAGTCCTTGGTATCAGCTTCTCAATTTCACCTCCCTCTCTGCCCCCTTTCACGAACCCTTGATAATTTATAATTTTTTTTCATGTCTTACACTGTCCAGCATCTCCCTCCACCCACTTTTCTGTTGTCTGTCCACTAGGGAGGAGATTATATGTAGAGTCTTGTGATTGGTTCCCACTTTCTACCCTACCTTCTCTCCATCCTCCCAGCATCAGCACTCTAACCACTGGTCCTGAGGGGTTCATCTGCCCTAGATTCCCTGTGTTTCCAGTTCTTATCTGTACCAGTGTGCATCCTCTGGTCTAATTGGATTTGTTAGGCAGAATTGGGGTCATGATAGTGGGGTGAAGAGGAAGGAAGCATTAAAGAACTAGAGGAAAGTTGTATGTTTCATCATAGCTACACTGCACCCTGACTGGCTCATCTCTTCCCTGAGACTCTTCTGTAAGGGAATGTCCAGTTGCCTATAGATGGACTTTGAGTCTCCATTCCGCACTCCCCCCCATTCACAATGATATGATTTTTTGTTCTGGATCTTTGATGCCTGATACTTGATCCCTTTGACACCTCATGATCACGCAGGTTGGTGTGCTTCCTCTAAGTGGGTTTTGTCCCTTCTAAGTTAGATGGTTGCTTGTTTATCTTCAAGCTTTTAAGACCCCAGATGCAATATCTTTTGATAGCTGGGCACCATCAATTTTTTTTAATTATTTTATTGGGGGCTCTTACTGTTCATAACATTCCATACCTCATTTGTATCAAGCATATTTGTACACTTGTTGCCATCTTCATTTCCAAATATTTTCTACTTGAGCCCTTGGTAGAAGCTTCTCTTTCCCCCTCCTTTTTTTTTAATAAATATTTTATTGAGGGCTCATACCACTCCCATCACAATCAATACATATGCCAGACCACATTTGTATACTTGTTGCCATCATCACTCTCAAAACATCTTCCCTTCACTTAGGCCTCCAGTAACCATCAGCTTTTAAGCCAAGTTTTTTGGCACATTTTTAATGCAGTTTTTGTAGTAAAATTAGGTGACTTGCCTGATATTTCTGTTGGCTTATACGCAAGTATATATGATACACATGTTTAATATGTTAAAGTCCTTATGTGATAAGATTACAAAGACTTCCTATACATATACAAAAACTTCACAGAATTCATTTACTGGATAAAAACACTCAGGATGATAGTCTCATAGAAGAAATCAGTCGATTGGCACACAAAATTCATAAAGTTTTTGTTCTACAGCCTAGTTTTATATATAATATCTGAGAAAAAGATAATAATAATAATAAAGGAAATCAAAAGCTCAAAGAAATTAGAACTAAATACCCCAATACAGCACAAGCTCCTTTTGCCTGAGACCAGAAGGATTAGAAGGCTCCCAGCTACCACTACCAACTGTTCTAGTCAGGGACACAGTAAGAATGAGTCAAAAAGGTAGCCCATTGGCAAGAATCAATACTACCAAAAGAAGACATTCAGGTTGCACCAAAAAGCTTGAGCCAAAAACAAGGGTCCAGCAATGGATGGAAGACTAATTGAAATGTTTCAACAAGCTGATGAAGCACTAGAAGTGCTCATTAGTCTGTGCCATAAGAAAGTGGAAGACAGCTGTTTGCCCAACTGATTGGAAGAGTTCCAGATTTGTGTTCATTTCATAGAAAGATGGCTCAATGGAATGCTCAAATTATAGAGCAATATCATTAATATCACGTTATTAAAATGTTGCTTAAGATCACCCAACAATAGCAGCCACAGTACATTGTCATGGGTTGAAGCAGAATTTTAAAAAAGACCTGGAATGGAATATCACTACCGAGGTTCAATGGATCTTGGCTGAAAGCAGAGAATACTAGAAAGATATTTTCTTGTGTTTTACTGACTATGCCCAGGCATTCAACTGTGTGACTCATAAGAAACTCTGAAGAGCCTTGAGAAAAATGGGAATTCGGAACACTTCATTGTACCCATGAGGAACCTGTACACGGATCAAGAGATGGTTGTGCAAACAGAACAACTATGTAGTTTAAAATCAGAAAAGGTATGCATCAGGTTTGTAACCTCTTGCCACACTTGTTCAACCTGCATGCTGAACAAACAACCTGAGAAATTAAGCTAAATAGAGAAGAATGTGGCATTAAGATTTGGGGGGGACGAGTTATCAGCAATCTACTGATGCTGCTGATCTAACCTACCTTGCTGAAAGTGAGAAGGATTTGAAATATTTGCTGAGAAGACCATGTATTTCACCTCTCAGTATTTATTACAACTGAATATATTTTTTAAAAATCCTCAAAACTGGACCATTAGTTACCACCATGATAAATAAAGAAAAGACGGAAGTTGTCAAGGAATTTGTCTCACTTAGATCCACAATAAAAGCTCATGGAAGCAGTGGTCAAAAGATCAAAAGACCCACTGCATTGGGTAAATCTGCTGCATAGAACCACATTAACGTGTTATAAAGCAAAGACGTCCACTTGAGGACTGAAGCACACCTGACCCAAGCCATAGTATTTTCAAGCCCCTCACATGCATGTGAAAGTGGGATATTGAATAAGGAAGACCACAGAAAAGTAAATACATCTGAAGGATGGTGCCAGAAAAGAACATAGAAAATACCACAGAATATCAAAAGAATGCATGAAATCTGTGTCAGAAGAAGTACAGACAGAATGCTCCTCAGAAGCAGGGATGATGAAATGTTGTCTCATGCACATTGGACATGTCAGGAGAGAGCAGTCCCCGGAGGACTTCGTGTGTGGTAAAGTAGAAGGGTAACAGGAAAGAGGAAGACCCTCAACAAGATAGATTGGCACGGGGGCTGCAACACTGCGCTCACACATAAGAGCAATTGTGAGGAGGGCTTAGGACTGGGTAGAGATTTGTTCGAGACACCTGACAACAAGCCACAAGACAAGGGGAGAGAAAGATAGGGCGACATTTAAGTTCTTAAAAGAGAACACACTTGTTGGGCCAATAAAGATCAGAAGAACCTCTGAGACCTTCCAACTTAAAACTGAAGCCACATCCAGAGGTCACCTTTCAGCCAAATAATTGAGGTGCTTACGCAATGGACAATAGTATCCTTGAGTACTATGCTGGGATTCCAACTGATTCATTCCAGCTCACCCAGCTGCTCAGAATTTGCCTTTCCACCCCAGAGATACTAACCCAGAGCCTACACTCTAACAAGTTCTCCGAGTGAGTCTTAGGTCTCGTGGGTATATGAGCCTTACCTAGAAATCCTGTTAAACTGTAGGTTCTAGGGTCGCCCAAAATTAACAGATTTGAGCTGAACTTCCAGATTAAGAACAGACTAAGAATAAGGAAGGAGACCTGGGGGGGGGGGGGGGTGGTGGTGGTTAGTGGTTACACATTGAGGTGCTAACTTCAAGGTCAGCAGTTTGAAACCATAAGCCGCTCTGTAAAAGAAAGACAAGGGTTTCTACTCTTGTAAAGATGTGGTCTCAGAAACCCAGAGAGGCAGTTCTACTCTATCCTAAAGAGTCATTATGAGTCAGAACCGACTTGAGGGCAGTGAGTAAAATGTAAAGCAACCCTGAATCATCAGGAGAATCCCTAAATGTATTCAATTCCAATTTTATGAAAAAGGAGTTAAAGATGGAAACACTACCTTCAGAAGTGTATAGACACTGATGGAGGATATGCTGAGAAACAATATATTGGAATGTTTGTTTACTAAAAGGTTTCTATGATTTTGTATCAATACAAAATTCCGGCTTAAATAACATGTAAATGCATATGCATATGTAATAAAATTCATAGCGGGCAGTTACATATACTTCTTTGATTGGATAATCAATCACCCTCATGGGCTTGTTATTCTTTATATTTAAGGGTTTAAGACCAGGTCTCATGGGACAAGGCCATTTAAGTGGCACAAGTTAATTCTCAATGTTTGCTTTCTACAATATCCTGATTTGGTGAACAGTACCTGGGGTCAAGGCAAAGTCAACCACAACATGGAGTCTGCTCAGATCACCTTGGAAGCAGGTTTCAGGAGACATATAGAAAGGATTTGTACCGCATTCTAAGATATGGCAGGGAAGAATCT
This sequence comes from Nesogale talazaci, assembly GCA_004026705.1. Taxonomy (NCBI): domain Eukaryota; kingdom Metazoa; phylum Chordata; class Mammalia; order Afrosoricida; family Tenrecidae; genus Nesogale; species Nesogale talazaci. The sequence continues at coordinate 27,782 of PVJH01015710.1, read as the reverse complement.
GAATTGTGTACAGTTACCTGAGCCTAGATGCTTGAGAGAACTTTTGGGTCCTCCAGTCTAAGCTTCACCTGCAGACCATGGTCAAGTCATTGTCAGTAATAATCCAGGTATTTATATATCCACATGTGCTCACCAGACAAACTCTTTCCCTTCCTCTGCAACAAGGCAACCCTAAGACAGGAGAGTCAGATTTTCCCTTTCTGGGGATTCTACATGAAGTCTGAGCAATTCTCTCTCTGCTCTATCCCCTGCTCCTACCAGCCCCTGGAAAGTTGGGTCTACCCAGAAGGCAGTGTGGAGCAAAATGTCTGTACTTCCAAACTTCCTGGCAGAGATCCCGTATCCCATAGCCTGAATGCTGAAAGCACAGTGACCACCTTTCCTGCAAACTAGCTCCCAAGAGAAGAGCTCCTGTTTCAGATGCACCATTCACCTCGCCTGTTATTCTGACATCATACCTCTGAGTCATCACATTTCCCATCACCCTGACAGCTGCAGTCACAGAGAAATCAATCTCTTAAAGTCTCTTTTAACTATTCCTTTACTGACACATGGACCTAACCTCTTCATTATACTCACCCACATTTGACTTTAGGAATTAACTCCTTGTCCCAATCAGTACAACCACTTCAAATACCCAATATACATCAACCAATTCACTGTGAGCAATTTTGCTAGATAATCTTCCTAAAACACTTATTTGATGGTATAGTCATCACCACTGTCCCTCATGTGACTCCTTTGCTAAAGCAACAGCAATAAACTACACAGATTTTAAATGGATTCTCAATGCAACCAAGTGGAAGCTGTAATTCTTTAACTCAGTGTCAGCAAATTTTTCTCTGGTATAATATTTTAAGCTTTGTGGGCCATAAGGTCTTTACCTAACTATAGAGCTCTGCCACTGTAGCCCCAGGGGAGCCGTGGATGACAGTAAATGAAAGAAGGGCATGGTTGAGTCATAAGGTAATTCTCACTTTTTAAGAAGTCACCAAATTGTTGTCCATAATGGCTGCACCAATGGATGTTCCCGTCAGCAAGATACAGGGAGTCCAGTTGCTCCATATCCTCTCCAACATTTATTTTCCATTTTTCTCTGGGGTATGGAGAAGTAGAATCTTATTGTGATTTTCACCTGTACTTCCCTAATGATAAATGACACTGGGTGTGATCATTAGGTCTATTGTGCCAACTCTACCAACAGGAACATGTGCATAGAGTTTAATCAGGTTGCAGCTTGGTTGGAGGACGACTGAAATAAATAAAGATGGCCGGCATGCCATCTTCCTCTTCCTCCCTGGTAATTGGACCAATGTGCTGCTGTTTGAGCTACTGTGCTGTACTACCTGTGGGCCAAGTCATGTGGATCGTGTCATAAGAGCCTAATGCTCCTTCACAATCTTCTTTGCCATGCTGCTGGTGTGGACATGACTTGAGCTTGAGGCTGGCAGATCCTCTCACCATGAGTTTGAGATCCCATTGGGGCCTGCTTCATAAGCCCCCATGCAACTGACTGTTGGTGACCCACAATGCTGTCTGCTACCTGTGAGCAGACTCTACCTGTCTTGCCTGAGAGAAGACTCACTGTCTGCTTCCTTGACCTTGGACAGGCAGCCCACATGAGTTAAAGGACTTCCAGTAGATGAACTGATTCACAAAAGTGAGTTGAATGGAGCCTTTTGTTGTGCTGTGTGGACTAATTAATTGCTATATTCCTTCTCACTGTGTGTGTGTATATATATGTATATACACTTTATGTATGTATGTGTGTATAAATATATATATACACACATACACTTTATGTGTGTATGTGTGTATATATATATAAATACATATATTCACAAGTGTCCTTGTTTTGTTTTTCTAGAGAACCCTGCCTAACACACTGAGTTTCTTTTCTGTCACTTAATGGTCATTTATAAATCTCCTTGAGGGAAATATCTTTTCCAGTCCTTTGCCCATTTTTAAACTTGCCTTTTTGAAATTTTGTTGTTTAGTTGTAAATATTCTTTATATATCCTGGATATTAAACACTTATTAGATATATGATCACTAATCACTCTTTTCTGTGCATTAGGCTTTCTATTCTTTCTTTACCTTGAGAAATTTGTTGAGGCACATAGGTTTCTAATTTTTGTTTTGTTTTGTTTTTGAGGCATTACTGCCCTCTGGTTGTGGGAGTAGGAGGCCCAGCCTTGCCGCTGGATTTGAACTTCCAACCCAGTGGGCCACAGTTCCACGCACAACCATTACTCCATTGGGGCTCAGCCCATAGGTTTCTTATTTTGATGAAGCCCAATATATTTATTTTCTCCCACTGTTTATGTTTTTGGTATTATCTCTACAAATTCACTGTCAAAAAGATGGTCTTGAAGCTGTGGTTCTATGTTTTCTTCTAAGAACTTCATGGCGTTGTTTGTGTGAGTTCTTATATAGTCTGCGAGGTATTGATCCAACTTCATTCTTTTGTGTGTGGAAATCTAGCTGTCTGGACACCATGCTTTAAAGGAGCTCTGCATTCCCCCACTGAGTGAACTTGGCATCCTTGTCGAAAGTAAATTGACCATACATTTCTGGATTCTCAATTCTATTCCATTGGTATACATGTCAAATCCATCGTTTTTGAAAAAGGAACAAAAGAAAAAGTATTAAATGGACCCCATTGATTTGTGTGATGTATATCTTGCAAAAGGTAATTATGACAATACATGAGTATATTCAGCAATTCTACAGTTTAAAAGAGGTTATGTCATACTGCCTTATATAAGAACTGATTTAAAGTAATATTTATATTTGTAGAATGAGAAAGAATATAATCCTTAAACTGTTTTCCTATTGTCCAGATTACAGAGAAATCATTGTGTTTTTTAGTTTTTCTTGCAGCATATATGGCTTTGAGGAAGTACTGAACCCTTTCCAAATTAAAAACAAGGCCTAATAGATATTTGCACACACTCAGCATAAAGCTTCTAGGAACTTGCAATCCTTTGAAAGCTTTATAAAAATGCCTCGGAACATCTCATATTAGGCACAAAAAGCTCTCACCTCAGTAAGAAAATTTTACTTTCATTCCAATCAAATACATTTCAAAGCGATCAGAGGATATGGCAAAAATGTTTCTCAGCCTTTTTGGCAAAGATCAAGCGTGTTGTCAAAGGGCTTAGCTACATGTATATATACTTGGCTATATGTATTTATGTGTATGTGTATGTGTATGTATATATTCCCCCAATGAATAAGATACTATAGCCAAAATAAAAGATGTCAATCAACTTAAACATAAGAAAGGGGAAACCTGTGGTTAAGAGCAAATGCGGAAGACAGGAGGAAATATCATTAGTGATTGAAAATTTCATTTTACTGCTGTGCGGTAAGTTCAGGCTGATTCCCTAGGACACCACCCTGTGTGAGAAACAGAGACTTGGGTTTTCTCTGACTTGCTGCTAACCCTTAAATAACATAATGAGTAATGTCCTATCCTGACTCCTATGACCAATCAGTGTGAGCGACCAATTGTAAAGTCTCCTTTATTCCGAGGGAGAAATTAGCAAGTTGGCTGAATTCTTAAAATTCAGTAACAGACAAGTGAAAAGTACAATATGAATGATATACTGTTTCTGCAATCTTGGCTTCCTTTCACTTAACCTTTTCAAGAAGGGAAATTTCACAAACACAATGCTGCGTGAGATTTTTAAATGACCTGTATATTCAGCAAATGAGAAGGAGAGCAAGATATCACACACACATGGATGTATTCCTCATGGTGCTGTGGCTGAGACATTGGTCTTCTGACCTCAGTGTTGACTGTTCAAATCCACTAGCCACTTTGCAGGAGAAGACTGACTGCTTTCACAAAGAGTTAGTTTCAGAAAGACTATAGGAGGTCTCAGTGTTAGACCGGGTTGACTAGAGAACCAAATCCATGGACACTCCTATATGTGTAACAGAGACTTTTATATTTAAAAAGTAGTTACAGTATATACTTGTGGATAAGTTGAGTTTTCAGCACATTTTTAATGTAGTTTTTGTGGTAAAATTAAGTGACTTGGCTGATATTCAAGTCAACTTATACTTGAGTCTATACAGTATATATAAAGAGAACATCTCAACCCACTCCTGATCAAATCCATAAATCCAACACTAATCCATAAATCCCTCCTCAGATGCACACCACCACACACAATGGTGCAGAATGTAGGAAGAACAAAGACCTGTGGATACAAGGTCTTGTAGTTCCAATGGTGGACGCATCTCCAGGGCTCTGGCTTCCATCAGCATGGCTTGAAGTGGCTCAACAGGAAGGTAACACAGAGAGACGGGGAGGACCACTTATCTCAGTCGCCCCCAAATCAAGGTGGGACCTGACAGACAGACAAATCTCCACTCACACATTCCTATGAGTTCCATGTTGGAACATAAAACCCTATCACAGTGCCTACACTTGATCTTAGCTAAAAGGCTGAGAAACAATGACTATCACAGTTTCTATGAGTCTGAGTCAACCAGATGGTAGCAAATTGTTTCTTTAATTTATGAAAATATACATATAATTTTGTTTCCACTGCCCTCCAGTCAATACTGACTCCTAGGGAACCTCTGTGGGTCACTATATCTGTTCACAGAGTAGGAAACACAGTCTTTCTTCTGTGAAGCTGCTGGTGGTTTTGAAGAGCTGACCACAAAGATTGCAGTCCAATGCATAACCACTACAGTGCTAAGGCTCCTCACGCAGAGACAACGTGAAATTGTAAAATATGGCATCTTTAGAAGGAACCTACTCTGAACATAGTAGGGTGATTTCAAAACATTCCATTTCCAATCAAGATAACCGGTCTCAGGCTCAGTTAGTGAAAGACAAAGCCATAAATAAATGTGTGATCAATGTATAGACTACAAGTGGAATTTTTTTTGGACTGCTATCTAAAGCTTCCAAAGTTCACCCCTTGAACTCTGATGACGTAGTGAAATGTATGTTGCACAGTTGACCACATATTTCTCTATTCTCTTGACAAAAGATGAAACTTTCACCTTGATAGCCTTGGAAACCCACAAGACCAGTTCTATTCTGTTCTTTTTTTTTTTGGGGGGGGGGGCCATCACTGTCTATTCTGTTCTATATGGTCTCTGTGCGTCAAAAGAGATGTGAAAGCAAAGAGTTAAGGAGCTTTTGTTTTGTTTTGTTTTATGCTCAACCCTTAATCCACTTCTTCACTTAGGTCAATATGATCTTCCAAAAGATCCAATACTCACCCTGAGCTTCTCCTTGACAGGAATGAATGGCCTCTGTATTCTACCTGTTCAAGTGTCGTACAGGCAATGTGTTGCAATTGCCGCTGTGGGCAGAGGTTGTGAGTCAACATGGCTTATGGGGACCTTGTGGATAACAAACCAGAACAGCCAGGTCCTGAGCCATCCACAAGGTGCTTGCTAAACCTGTGTGATAGGTAGCTTTGTTATGCCAACATGGCCAAAGAAGATAGGGAGGTTTGTTATAACAACATGGCCAATGATTGAAGGGAAGAGATACAAATGGCTTTGCGAGCCCCCTCTTGTGCTCTTGTTCTTGGATCTTCAGACCAGCTGGCTGCCTTGTTTGTCCTGTGCCTTGGTCTGCAACCTACACTACCCGGAGAACACCTAAACTACTATCTTGTGTGAGTTGAGGTTCCTTCAAGCCCTACTTCACCACGCTACTGGAATAAACTTCTCTTGAGCTGGGGACTGTTGGACTCTGTCATCTGGCTGACTGTTGGTGACCTGCTTTGCTGTTTGCTGCTTGTGAAGAGATAGCCTGAATTGCTTTACAGAGGACTACTCGGTGGCCCTCAAGACTCGAAGGACTGCCAGTCTACTAGCTGTCTCCCACAGTGAGTTGCACTGAGCCAGTTGTACTGCTTTATAGATTAGTTAACTGTTTATTTATTATGTTAGATATCTTCCTATCTATATAAATAGAGAGAATTATTAGTGTCCTGGTTTTGTTTCTCTAGAGAACCCTGTCTAATACAACCTGGGTCCACTGTTATTTTGTCACTCCATTTCAGCGAGGGTTTTCTTGAGCACAGATCTGCTAACTTACAAACATGCTACCCTTGACCAGAGGCTGCTCCTTACTGTGAAACATGTCCAAAGCAGCTGTGTCAACCTTTCCCCATCTTCATGTCAAAGAAATACTCTGGTTTTGTTTCTTCTAAAAGAAATGTGCTCATTCTTCTGGCAATCCAGGGCATATTCAGGATTCTGAATCAACAGCAGTTTGAGTGTGTAATTTTCTTCCTCTGTCTTCCTTTTCATTGCCCATCAATTAGCATTCCTCCAAAAAGCCTCCTCATTCTGCTTAATTTCCCTCCCGATTGTCTGTAACATGATGACCACATCTACCTGATTCCCCAATCTGCTGGAGACATCAACTCGTCTGTCTCCTGACAAGAGCAGCTGCCTGTCTCTATGCAGGGTCTCCAGCATAAAATTAGTCTTCTGTTCACGGGCTCTGTACCATTTACTTGGCACTTAATTACAAATCATCTTCTATTGAGTGATCTCTCATATGAATGTTGTTTTGCTTCTAAATTCATTAGTTCTTCATAAGCAGTAGTTAGCAAGAATAGGGATATGGGGAGGAAAAAACCTCAGTAAATATTTGAAGAAATGTATTAAGTGAATACATTAATAAAGTAAAAGTTAATTCCTTTCTTTTTTCTTTCTGTCCTTCATTTTTCTTTTTGACACCATTGAAAGGATACAGCCATTTTTTTTCTTTAAGTAAAAAAATTGAAACAGAGCCTAAATCTTTTTAAAAATCTATTCATTGTGACTAAGATATATACAAACTCTCCGTGTCAATTGTACCGAGAGTAATATACCGGCCGGACTCTTTGCCACAGAGTATATTCTGACTTACTGACCCTATGGGGCTGAGTAGAAATGTCCCCTAATGTTTCCCAAGCCATGAATCTTTATGGCTTGTCTGACACATAATTCTCCTGAAGAGGGGCTGAACCATTTGAATCACCCACCTTGGGGTTACAGCCAAGGTGTCATGTGGGTCAGGATATCATGAGCGATCCTTAAGAGTAAATTTCAGCTACTGATTAATCCCTCATCAAACCAGTGGGTTGGCTTTCCCTGCTATAGTCAAGTGTACCATGGAGTCATCCCTCCTTCTTTGCTACGAAAAACAAAAGCATTTGTGTTCCACAGGCATTGTGACAGTCACCTAATCTGGTGTCAATTTGAGGATTAAGAGTGTAGGGGTTGGAGTCTAGCCTGTCAGTCTGGAGAGAGCCAATGAGACCTCAGTGCTAGCATGGCCTTCTCCTGAAAATTCTAGAAACTGTGGCAATTCCTTCTTGGAGGCAGGAGACATGCTCTTTCTCGGCTCACTCCCTGGGAGACATTGCAACTGACAAGACACAGGGCAACATGCTGATAGGCCCGGAATCTTGGAAACTGGAGGAGCAACTGCCAGTGCTGAGATGCTTCTACCACCACTGGATACACAAGACTCTGCACTCTGTGATTGTTCTGGGGTCATTGCATGTGCTTTGTGAGTTTGAAGAGGACTTATAGATTGGCATTGGACCTATAAGCAAATATCAGCCTTATGAACTTTGATTGGGCTGGGCTGGGATGTTTTCTCAGTGCTCAATTGCTCTTGTATATAAACTTCTTTCTTATACGCATATGCATGCTTATGAATTTGTTTCTCTACTTTACCTTGACTGACACAGGTGTCAAGTTTCCAATGTACCCACACAGCTTGCCAGTCCCGCACCAGAGACTAGAATATACAGAGGCACAGGCACGATAATGAAACAAATATTGGGGGAAGACAGAGAGCTAAAATGGAAGGTCGCTCAGGCCTTCTTCACTGGTGTGTTCTAGCTTGCCAAAAAAGTATATCTCTTTCTACTATGTCAAAAGCAAAGAGGAATTATGATTTGTGTTTCAGGGGGGCGGGGGAAGGATGTATTTGTTTGAAGTCTATCATCTCCTTCTGCCAGGGCCTAAAGGCTTGAGTTAGTTCCCTTGAAGGAAAGGAGGCAGGCTGACTACTGCTGTGAGACTCATTGGAGAATTTAGATGGAATTCTGAGGCTGTTTCGTCAGCAGCTTGTGTTCATCTCTTTGATAGCGGGGTCATCAGGGCCCAGAGGGTCAACAAAGAGAAGAAATGTACGAATCAGTGTGTCACCTGGTACCAACTTCCTTCCCTTATGCAGAACAAAGACAAGTAGCTCTTAGGCGCTACCAATAGCTTTCCAGAAAGAACTGGCTAGATGCGAGCATGGAAATCACCTGGGCCTGTAGGATTTGTCCCCTTTATTGGGAGTATTTAAGTGACAAAAGATTTTTTAAGGCCATAATATGAAACAGGAAAAAAGCAGGGGCTTCGTTTTGTGACAAAGACCACATGGTGTAAAGACAAAGACCACAATTTAGAGCCCCCAGAGTCAAAGAGCTTATTCGGTATCCTCATAAAAATCGCTGACAAAGTGAGGACATCGACCTCGTTGCACGTGCTGCCCCGCACGGAAGAGGGCTCATTCTGATGGCTGCGCAGGCTGGGAGATGTGGTAGGAAAAGCAGTGCTTCAGGCCGGTTCACTCCGGTTCCAAGCCAGCGAGTCTGACTCTGAATCCACAGGTTCAGGGCTCCCAGGAGACTCTCTGATGAAAATGTGTTCTGATTCAGCACGCGGGGAAGGAAGCCAGGCCAGCTGGAAATGCAGAGAAGGGACTCTGGAGCCACGTCCAGGAGAGCCTGCAGGCTCCCATACCTAGTTGCGGAGTCACCTGTGGTTAAATCATTCCATCTCGGTGAGTCTCTGACCCTTTCTCCGAAACAGCGGCGAAAACGAAGGAGGACCAGAGGAGCTGGGTGAAGTTAAAGAAGAACGGATCTAGAACGTGCCTCGCACAGTGTCTGTCACATAATCAACGGGCACGTTTCATCCGCTTGCCTCATCTGGCAAAACAGAAATCGGAGGCTTCACTGTTGCTTTCCTAATAGCACTTTAATCTTTTTTTTTAAATAATTTTATTGGGGACTTATCCAACTCATCACAATCCATAGATTAATGCATTGTATTAAGCACCTTTATACATTTGTTGACCACATCACTCTCAAAACATTTGCTTTCTATATGAGTCCTTGGTATGAACTGCTCATTTTTCCCCTCCCGCAGATCTCCCCCTCCCTCACAAACCCTTGATAATTTATAAATCAGTATTATTTTGTCATATCTCACATTGCCCTCCACCTACTTTTCTGTTGTCCATCCCCCAGGGAGGGGGTTATATATAGATCCTTGTAATCGGTTCCCCCTTTCTACTCCACTTTCTACTTCACCTCCTAGTACTGCCACTCTCACCACTGGTCCTGAGGGGATCATCTCTCCTGGGTTGCCTGTGTTTCCCGTTCCTCCCTGTACCAGTATACATCTTCTGGTCTAGCCAGATTTGTAAGGTAGAATTGGAATCAGGATAATGGCTGGGGTGGGGGGAGGAAGCAATAAAGAACAAGAGAAAAGGGGTATTTATCTTTTTTTACACGTCACCTCTTGGGTTTTGTTAAAGATTGTATAGCTATCACATTATCACAGTGGAAAGAATACAGTATAAAGGGGGTAATCTTAAATCACTTTTTCAGACGCCACCGTAATTTAACGAGGAGGCACCCACAGCCAATAACTGAGAGGCTGATAGAAGTTAAGCAACGGGAGATGAATGTGCCAAGGGAAAAAGGACAGCAGACCTAAGCCAAGAAGTGGGGATCCTGGAGGTCTCTTCGGCCCACCAGGAAAATGTGGGGCTGCTGGAGGTGGGGGGCTGACTGGCTGCCCAGGGGGCACAGGAGCAGGTGGTTTGGGCTGTGTCAGGTAACACACCTGGAAGCAGAAGGCTCCAGGAGAGGAGAGGGGCACCCTGATGGGGACAGGACCAGGAGTGACAGGTTGAGGCAGGTTACCTCCAGATAGGAGGAAGCACTAGATTCAGGAGCCAGAGGGGCAGAAGAACTCTGAGAAGCAGGTGTGGTCTGCAGAATCCAAAGCATCAGAGCTGCTTCTCCAGGGAGGGCCGTTGCAGGTGTGGATGTTATAGAAGGTTCCCACACAAACGGGGTTTTCCCATAGTGACCTGCGCTCAGGAACCTAACCGTGGTAATAAGTAAGGACTGGGTGTATTCATTATTTGGGTTATTGCCATTGTTTTCTTCAGAAGTTTTTGAGACAGAGATGAAGAAAAGACATTGCAGAGTAGGTTTCATGTATTGTTTTCATGCATCTTGCATTCAAACACATTCGCCTCAGAGGTCTATTAAAGCTTTCAACTGAGGTTACAGTTGGCAAATATTTTCTATTTCAACAATTTAGGCTTTTGCCATGAAAACTCTAAATCCTCATAACATCTTGATAATGAGGCTAAGATGCGACAGGCTCACAGCATCTTTATACATCTCTGAACTGTCAATACACCTCCCTGTGAGAAAGGACAAGCGCACATGCACTCACTGACTGCCGAACTAACACTTAGCACAGGTAAGAGCAAAGGCTTGTATACCGGTGTCCAACCTGTCCACGCTGTCAAGTAGAACTGTGCTCCACAGATTCTGGGGAAGAAGATCATCAAGTCTTTCCTCCAAGCATCCTCTGGGTGGACTTCAATTGCCAACCTTTTCTTTAGCAGCTGAGCTTAACTCTGAATTTAACAGAAATGCTACTGAAAAAAATCTTATAGACGTCTTCCGCCAGGGGGCAGCATTGTTTAACTAGTAACAAAGCTCGTTGTGTCTAAAACTTCCTATTTTTAAAAATGTCTTTCTATGCTTTCAATCTAATAAAAACGTTTCTGTTATTCGTTTGGAATTCATACATGTATCATGTCATTCCAAATTTCAATCATGTCAAGTGGAATGTACAATGGCTAACACAATCAGTTTCCGAACAATATAATGTGTCCATTTTCGTGGAAAACTGAGAAACCTGCCATTGGGTACTTCAAAGACATCATAAAAGACGGTTCGCTTACCAAAATGGAAAGATTTTTGTGCCTCAGAAATTATTGTAGCTCTCAGTTTAGGACTATGGAGTCCTGGTGTCACTGTGGATTAAGTGCTGTGAGGCTACCCTAAGGTCGGCCAGCTATCTGCACACCTAGCTGCCCCATGGGGGAAAGAGATGAGGCCATTTGCGCCTGTTAAAATCTCAGGGACCCAGCAGAGCGATTGTGCTGTCTTATAGGGGGGTTTCAGTTTGTGATCATTATAGAGGGCATTAACCTCAACCAGACCCAGGTGCTGAGCAGCACCCATGCTCACCCACTGTCTGCTCCTGGTGGTTTCTCTAGAGAAGGGAGGTGAGCAGGGGCGGCGGGACTGGCGCTACACCACCCACTGGCCACCACTGCGTGATGCTGACTGCGTGATGGTGACATAGTGGGTGATCACCACACATCTTGGACTGCCGTTCACAAGGGCACTGGTTAAAAATGACCTGGTATGCACAGTGAAGAAGGGAAAATGAATTCTGCTCCCATCTGGAAACCACAGGGGCGGTTTTACTCTGCCACTGTGAGTCGGAATCAACTCAATGGCAATGAGTTGGCTTTGTTTTTGCTTTTTGATTGTTTTGTTTTGTTAAGATTATGCTAGTCCTCGTAGCTGAGAGGAAGTCATTCCTCTTGAAAGTGTCATTTTGGGCATATGACTGTCTACTTGAAAATGGCCAATATCAGTCCATTTCAGCTCACTCATGCTTGGGATATCAATCTCGTTACACTCCGTTTCATTTTTAGTGACTTCCAAATTTCCTAGATTCTTAGTCTGTGCATTCCAAGTCTCAATTAGAATAGATGTTGATGGCTGTTTCTTCTCACTTTGATACATGCCCAGAAAGCTGTACTCCACCCAAGTCCTGACAGTGAGCTCTGTTTTCAGAACACAGCTCCTCTCCGTCCTGTTTCCAGCGCCTTCTGACTCCGTCCCGTCCCAGATCGGACCGTGTTCTCTGCCTCTCGGGAGGGTTTGTTCCGGCCATGTTCAGCATTACTTAGAATATTGGGAGGGGCTAATTCCTCATCAGTGGTCAGCCTCTGCCTTTTTCACAGGTATGCTCTCCGTCTGAAAGCTCTGCTGACACATGTTTACCCTGGGTGACCCTGCTGGTGTCTGAACTACGGGAGAGACAGCCCAGCATCACCCCAACAGGCAAGCTACCACAGGAAAACAAACCGGCAGACAGGCTGCGGCCAATCTGGGCACATGCAACTACTCAAAAAACAAAAACAAAGAATCAGCTTGAAGGTACTCCCAAACAGCAATAAACAGAGAGGCAATTGGCCTCCCATCTCCTATCTCCGTAACAACCATCCCATCTCTACCAAGCTTCCAGACTGAGTTTCGAAATTTCCAGTGTAGGGGACCAGCGCACCACATGAAGCCGTCGTGAGAGGCTGCGCTCCTTAGCATGGCCCCCACGCAGCTCCTACTCTCGGCCTGGCCTCTTCCCTAGCTCCGCTTTCCACCGCACCTGGTTTTCCTTTGGCGCTTCCCACACTCTGAAACTCCCTGAACGCACCCTAATCCAACATGAGCTTCCAAAACTGCGCTCAGGTCATCTCTTGCACGAAGCTTTTCCTCCAGTCTGCGGCATAGGGGCTTCCACTATCCATGCGCAGCCGTGTCTGCGCTGACTGACAAGGCAGTGGTTCTCAACCTATGGGCCGCGACCCGTTTGGGTGTTAACCATTTCACAGGGGTCGGCCGACTCCTAACACTAGCAAAACGACAGTTATGAAGCAGCCGCGAAGATAATTTTATGGTTGGGGGCGGTCATCCCAAGAGGAGGCACTGTATGAAAGAAGAGTGAGGAGCACAACTCTACGGCATGGCTTCTCCCCTTCTGACAGAAGGTTCCTCTTTTCTCGGCGGGCCCCCCCCCCCCCCACACACACACACACACCTGCCCTCTGCATCCCCAGACCAGCAAAGGCAGACACGCCTCCTGGGTTGAAAAAGCGAATATCCCCAAGGGTCCTTGGCAGGAAGTTGTTGACATCTGAAACATGACATCACTGACTCTGGGGCCTCTTGATTCTTGGCCCAGTGCCGCTTCCAGGCTCAGCAGCATTTCCCAAGGCCCTCAATCACAGCGGTTAGGGGCTGCGCATCACCTGGGAGTTTCCCAGCCACCTCCACCTGTCAGTTTTCCGTTTCCCTCACCAGCCCAACTCCCTGGCCACCCCGGGAAGGCCTCGGTCCTGCCCCACCATTCCCCCTCATTCCTGCCCCACCATTCTCCCTCAGACTCCAGCTTCTGCTTAGAATTGCTGAAGACTCCTGACCCTCCCACCGCTGCCTGTGTGCATTTTACAAATATGCATAAAAATCCACCCACTAACTCCACAACACTAATATGTATGATTCAGTGACACTGGTTACATTCCAATTGCATAATCAGCATCATTATTCCTTTCTGAATTATTCCATCACCATTATTAACCCAATCTGTGGTCCAGTTAAGCAGTGACTCTCCTTTTCTGTCTTGAACCTGGTACCCAGGAAACATCTTTAGTTTCTATTTACTGGTATTTGCCTATTTCACATAAGTGGGAGCATACCGGCTGTGTGTGTGTGTGTGTGTGTGTGTGTGTGTGTGTGTGTGAGAGAGAGAGAGAGAGAGAGAGAGAGAGAGAGAGAGAGAGACTAGTCAATATTCTTTCATGATTCTTCCAATTTGTGGCCTGAAGCAGGATTTCATTTCTATTTACAGTGAGTAATACTTGATTGGATGCATACATTTTCTTTGTCTGCTATCTGTTAGTGTTTAGGGTGTTTCTATGCTCCCATTACTTTTAATCCCTAAAATCTATTTATTCTTAAACTCAATGATCTCTTCAACTTCCTTTATAAAAATTAAAGTTTTGCCTCAAGCTTTTAAGCACATATCCCTTACATTAGGATTTTCAAAGAAAATGCCTCGAGTGCATCTGAGTTTAAGTTCATGTAAAATGAGCCAGGTGATCTCCTGTGGAACTCCAGCCTCTTGTCGGGAGGCTTGTTCTACATTTTCAGTAAGGAGATTGCTCTCCTTGATAAATTAAGGTCAACCAGGCAGGAGTTGACTATCTCCCCCATATCTCAGAAATCTCAGAACATTACCTCAGATGGCCTTGGAAAGGACCTAACCTTTCCTGGTGCTCTTGACTTTTCAGACAACAAATAGAATGGCTCCAAATGTCATCCAAGAATGACCTAGAACAGAACCCAGGGAGCTCATTAAAAGCAGTTTCTGGGTCACAGAGCAGAAACAGAGTCACTGGAGTAAGAGTCAAGAATATGAACTTCTAACACCTGCCTCAAGCCTTCTGAGTGCCTGGAAGGCCTCCGTTTGCACAGTAGGACACAATCCAGGCAGCTGCCTCCTCCTTCTCCTTCTCCTTCTCCTCACACCCCCCACCCCCACCACACGCACACGTGCAGCCTGAGCAGCTTCCCTCATTCACTCCTCTGTGCAACAGCAATGCTAACGTGTTCTCAGTGCCCTGTGAAATGAAAAGGGGTCACAGAGCTCCTAACGTTTCAGAGAGAGCCAAAAGAGTTCTCTCTCCAAGGAAGGTCCATAATAATAGCTTTCCCAGTCTCCACGGGCAAATCTAATGTACGTTCTTGGCTAATTCAGAGCTATCCATTTAACGCAGTCTTTCTCAACACTAATAGGAAAGACAGTTTCTTTACTGATACATATTTTGCAATACCTCCTTTATTATGTTGAAATGAAATTTAGATTAAAAAAGGACCCTGATGGTACTGTTGAATAAACATGGAAGAGTTAACTGCAAGGTCAGTGGTTCAAACCCATGAACCGCTCCACAAGTGGAAGATGAGGCTCTCTATTCCTGTAACAAACATTAGCCTCAGAAATCCCCTGGAACAGCTCTACCCTGTCCTATATGGTCAGCATGAGCTGGAATCAATTCAATAGCAGTGTGTTTGACTTTTGGCTCACCTATATGAAAAATTCAAAGATATCAACATA
The DNA here is from genome assembly GCA_004026705.1 of Nesogale talazaci. Lineage (NCBI taxonomy): Eukaryota > Metazoa > Chordata > Mammalia > Afrosoricida > Tenrecidae > Nesogale > Nesogale talazaci. The sequence goes on along the minus strand of PVJH01015710.1, from coordinate 12,746 downwards.
ATGCCCTCAGTGTAATGCAAAGGAGAAGACAATAAAATTGTTTTTAATATTCAAAATCTCAGGTTAGAAAGTTGATTGCTATACTTGGATGCAAAATCACACTTGAAAACCAGGATGAAGGGAAACAGAGGCAGGTTTGTTGAATGAATGATTCAAGCCTTAGGCTTTGTCTTCTGGAATACAGGATGTTGAGATGGCGACCGAGTTTTAGTAAATTTCCAAATAAAACAAGGAACAATCTTCCCTTGATTTGCATGGGAGTTTCAATAATTCATTAAAATTTAAAACCACCCCAGTTTTATTTATATAACCTAAGGCCAGACAAAGATGAGTCTGTTTTACCCCCGACAGTAATGTTCAGGAAGTCCTACAGCATATGGAACAATGTTCCCAGTGCAACACTAAACCAATCATTGCCACAATGCTGAGCAAGCTGGGCCTAGCCCATGAAAGGCCAGCAGTCCATCCCATCTCCAATCACCAAGGGAGCCAAGGGCATCCTGCAGCTTTCTAAACACACTCCCTCCAAACAACCATCCAAGTCCCGGAGAGGAAGAAAAGCCACCTGGTATTGCATCGCAAGAGGATTTTACCTCCCACCGTCTTAGAGGGCACCTTCCAGAATTGACACCTAATTCCATCTACAGTTCCAAAAGTATTCTTTTCAAAAGTAAATATTTACACAAATTCTCAAATATCAGCATTTTCTAGCATAAGCCCACATGAAAAACTAGCCATCATAGATGTAAGACCTTTTCTTTAGGAAGTGTGGGAAAAAATTAGCACAAACATTTTTTTTTAAAATCAAATGGTGCATTTTTGTTGTCAACTCATTGTAGTTGCAGAGATGTCCCCTCACTCATCTGATTAAATTAAATCGGCATTAGTCCCTAAAAGAAGACCTGGTGGCATAGTGGATACACATTGGGCTGCTAACCTCAAGGTTAACAGTTCAAACCCACCAGTCCCTCAGAGGGAGAAAGATGAGGTTTTCCACTCCCGCTAAGAGTTAGTTTTGGAAACCCAAAGGGCTACTCTGTCCCATGGGGTCGCTAGGGGTCAGTAGAGACTCAATGGCAATACATTTGATTTTCGGTTTGGTGGTTCCTACACCCTTCTGCTCGAGTCTCCATAAAATAAAGCAAGTCTAGGATCTGTAATTAAATCTTTTAATATTAAACAATACAGTTGTTCTTTAAATATTAATTTTCCATGGATACAAATAGTTCCAAAGTCTGCTCATACATTACAATCGTCACCTGGGCAGTTTCTTAAACGTGAACACAGGTACCTGGTGCCTTGCTCAGAGCTTCTGCTGTCAAAGGTCTGGCATGTGTGGGGCATAGGAATCTGTATGGCTTTTAAATAGTCTATGGATAACCCTCAAGCTAGCAGAAGCAGATCCAATTCTGTGAGTCCAGAAACTCCTACAATGGGGATGGCTCTTTTTAAGAAAAAGAACAATGGCTGGGTCCCCCAGAGCCTTGGAAGAATCTTCATGAAAGTGAGGGGTCCTAGAGCTTGAGCTTCAATAGCTTCACATGGTAAATCTACCTCTGCATGGATGTTAGTGGTGCTGTCTGGAAATGCCTGCCAACCACAAGGTCAGAGGTTCAAAGCCACCAGTCACGCCCCTGGAGAAAGATGAAGCTGTCTGTTCCCATAAAGTTTGACTGGCTCATCTCCTCCCTGGGACTCTTCTGTAAGGGATCAGATATCAGGCATCAAAGAACGAAAAATTATATCATTGTAAATGAGGGGAAATACAGATTGTGGACCCCAAATCCATCTGTAGGCAAAGGGAATGATTTTTTTATGTATATTTGTAGAATGCGCACACACAGCATTGGGAGAGTCAGCGGTCTTCAGCAGATCCAAGCAGAAGCTGGAGTCCAAGGGTCAACGGTGGGAGCACCAGGGTAGGGAGAAAGGGGGATTTCTGAGACCAAAAAAGAAAAGCACTATACTTGATTTTTCCAAAGACCCAAACCTAGCTTAGTATCAACCACTGAGTTTTTCAGTCCTGAAGAGGTATTTGAGGATACCAACACACAGACATGTGGGCCAGTGTGGAAATGACCTACTATTATATCCAAACTCCTAGTCAAAAAGAAACTCTACACTCCCTTTCTAGCCCACTCTGCCAAGTCAAAGCAGACCACTAAAAACCACTGCCTATCAAGCAGGCTCTATGAGGTATTGAAATGATAGAGAACATCTGGGCAATCTAATGAGGGAGATGGGAGGGGTAGCAAGGCTAACATCTCTCTGTATGCCCCATTGTAAAGTCATCATTTCTGCTTTCCATGATGACTGGGTAAGAAACTGGGGAGTGGAGAGGGCAGAACAAAAATAAAAAGCACACCGATGCAGAAATTACTAATACGCAAAACATAAAATTATCAACCAATGTGTATGTGTGGTTGAGGCAATAACAGAAGGCCCTAAATTAGTGGATTTGTGATTTGTTGCTTTGTACGGTTGTGGCTTTCTCTGGCTGCTCGTGTTTTCCTTGAAGGAATGAAGGACTCCTAGTTTTTCTGGGGCTGCAGCCCAAATGCAAAGATTAGGAAAAAGGATGACTAGAGGTCACTTATCCTGAATTCTACTCTCTGGGAACTCGGTGTTTATGGAAGCTGTTGACCCAAGTCAGCAAAATATGCTACATTGACTCAATACATTCCATCTGTCATTTAATATATCCAACCTCTGCCACACACACTCTGCCAAAAATCACACTGAGTCATTGAACCAAATGATTTAAAAAATAAATGTAAATCTTCATGATCTAAAGATAGGCAGAGGTTCCTTAGACACAATAACAAACACACAAGCAACACATTGTAAACTGGGTAAATTAAGGTCCATTACAATTTAAAACTTTTGTACAACATGATACCAGGGGAAAAAAATTTTCAAACACTACCCACAGGATAAGCAAAATTTGAAGAATGTTATATATGATAATAAACCTGTATCCAGGATATATTATTACAACAACAATAAAAAGAGAATGGCTCAGTGAATACATAGGCAAAGACTCTGAATACACATTTCTCAAAAGAAGATATTACCCTATACCCATGGCCAATAAGCACCTTAAAAAAAAAAGTTCAGCATCTTTAGCCATTGAAAAATGTAAATCAAACAGAATCTCAAATCCTTGTGGAATCCAAACTTTCTGGAATCATGGAAGCTGGATGAGGCCCAGGAAGTATTACTCTGAGCTCATTTTTTACGGCTTAACCAAAAAGATACTCTTAAATATTATTAAAACGAAATAAATAGTTTAACAAACTAATAAAGATTTGCCTGCCTGAGTACTATGCCCTTTTAAGCTCTATCTACATGGGGTCAAATTGACAGCAGCAACTCAAAGATCAAAAGGGGAACTCTGGGGTCAGTGAGCTCAATGGATGTGTAACAACTCAATGGTGGGGGGGAGGGAGAGGGTTGGTTACACACATGAAGAATATCATCAATGCCACTAATTTACATAAGTCAAAACTGAATGTTCTACTGTGTATATTCTCAACAATAAGCATGCAGATAAAATAAATTATTTTTAAATACAAATGAAAACCACAATGTCTACTACTTCCCTTTGGCTTGGATGGCTATAATCAAAAAGATACATAAAACCAAGTGCTGGGAAGCATGGAGCGATGGCAGCAGGCTCATGCATTGCTGGTGGAAACTTGAAACGATGCAGCCGGGACAGACTTTGGCACTTCCTCACAAAACCAAATTCAGCAACTCAACTTCTAGGCATGCACTCAAGATGAATGAGAATATACAGGGACTCACAAATGTGAACACAAATATTTATCACAGCAGTGTTCCTCATAACCAAAATGATAGGCAAAAGTCCGTCAAATGAAAAATGGCTAAGCAAGACAGAGCCTATTCCTGCAGCAGAATATACTTTGCGATAAAAGAAGCCTCGGAACTATAACACTGACAGTTAGAGAGGGGGGATCACAAAGGTGCACTATTGTGTGATTCTGTGGACAGGAGTTGACCAGAATGAGACAAATCTCTGCAGTCCGGGAGGGCATGAGCAGATATCGAGTGGGAGAAAGGAGGTCTGATGACGTAGTGACTAAGCATCTGGCTGTTAACTAAAAGGCCAGTGTTTGAATCCACCAGCTCGTTCACAGAAGGAAAATGTGACCATCAGATTCTATAAAGTTTACACTTTTGAAAATCTTGTAGGGTAAAATTCTACCCTGCCTTAAAGGGTCTTCCTGAGTAAGAATGGACTGGAGGGCACGAGGTTTGGTATTTTTCAGTGTTAGGATAGCTGGTTAGACATGGCAGGGACTGATAAAGGTGGGGTCTTTGGGCAGGTTGGTGGTGAGATCATTGTGGAAGTGGGCGGAAGTAACAGGTGCACAACACTGTGACTATACTAACCACCACTAAATTAGATTGTGCTTTTTATACAAGTAAGTAGGGTATGCAGATTATGTCTCAATAAAGCCAATTTGTTTGGAAAGAATTATTCAATCTTCCAGGTCCCTATGACAGAGAGACATCAGTCTGCCTTTTCTCCTCCTCTAAGTACTAATAGATTGACAACAACAATTTTTCAGGAGGGAAACAATTCATAGCAGTGCAGGGAAAAAAACCTAGAAGACATTATTAGGCCAGGGATATTAATGAATTTCTGTCAGACAAAAATGAAGCAGGGAGTTCAGTTTCATTCTAAGCTTATACCCTGAAGACCTGGAACAATTATGAGATGTGTGTGTGTACAGCACATATGAACAGAAAAAGATCCAATGTCAACTCTATCAAAATGGTTGTATACTGCTTGGATTATTTTTGTCCCTTCTTTTCAATCGTCTATAGAGGACATTTGACAAATAAAAATATAGAGGGATCTAAAAGTTTATCGACTCTTACTTTGTCAAAATCCTCAAGTCAACAATGTGCACTCGGCCCACCCATCCATGGTTTGTTTGCTTGTCTTCTCACTTGGCTGCCTGTATTTGTTCAGCCCTACAAATTCAACCTTGTTCTTTAGCAGAAGTGTACACTCCTTCCTCACACTCCTCTCTTGGAAATCTAATGTTTAGCCATGCCCTTCACATGAGTTTGACAGAAATTTAATAAAAGTCTTACATCATTGACAATGTGAAAAAGCAACCGATAAATTAAAACATGATTCTGGCCCAAGAACTTGCAGTATATGTTCTCTATCTTTATTTCTTTCCTTGCAAACACTCTGATTGGTTGTTATTTCCAACATCAGATCTCAAAGGTCTCATTTCAGAAAAACACGTCATAGTACTAGCCTATACACCACAGCAGAGAATTCTCAACCTGTGGGTCGCGACTCCTTTGGGGGTTGGACAACTCTTTCATGGGGATCGTCTGATTCATAAAGTAGCAAAATGACACTTAAAAAGTAGCAACAGAAATGATTTTATGGTTGGGGAGTCACCACAACAGAAGGAACTATGTTAAAGAGTCTCCGTATTAGGAAGGTTGAGAATTGCTGCTCTTAAGGGAGGAACCAACCTACCCACAGTCATTGAGTCAATTTCTCCCTGTCCTTGGACCCACGATAATGCTCATGGAGGCAATAGTCAAGAAATCACAGGGCACATTGCAGTCGGTAAATCTGCTGCACAAGACCTCTTTTTTTTTTTTTTTGGCATCACTGCCCTCAGGTGGTGGGAGTAGGAGGCCCAGCCTTTGCTCCATCCATGCCAGTGGGCCGCATCGAACCTCCATCCCAGTGGGCCGCAGTCCCGCGCACAACCACTACGCCACCAGGGCTCAGCCAAGACCTCTTTAAAGAACCTTTACAACCTTTACATTTTTAGGGGAGCCTCCTCTTTCTCCTGAGGAGCAGCCGATGAGTTTGACCCATCAATGTTGTGGCTAGTGGTCCTACCCTTAACCCACTGCGCCACCAGGGCTTCTTTAAGAACTTCTGAAAGGTTAGAGTTCCTCTATGCAAGCGCCATAGAAACTGATAACTCTAACACATTTTCAATGTGGCTTCCCCTTCCTGCACCCCACCCCACCCCCACCTTCTTTGGCCTTCACCTCTCTTGCTTACAATGAAGGATCCTAACAGTTCAGTTGAAGACAGGAAGGAGGAAGTGAGGAAGAACTCTGTTCCTCTGTCGAGGAATCAGGTATCTCAGGGACTCACAGACAAATCCCGGGAAGCTCCCTTGAGAGTGTCTTTGTTCCGCTTGGAGGTACTTCTCTAACAACCAACTATTTATGGCAGGTACCTCCAGGGATGAGATCAGATGAGCTGTGAGCATCCCGATCTCAGCCAGTTTTCCTAAGGAAGCAGGTAGTATAAAGTATCAAGCACAGGATTCAGAACCAGGAAACCCGGAAGATAACTCCGAACTTACCAAAAGAGTTTCGACAAGTTAATTCATCCTCCTGACCCAGACTTCTCTATGTATAAGATAAAAAAAAAAAATAGACAAGATGATTTCTAGTGTTCCTTCCAACAGAGACATTCTGTTGGTTTGATTATAAAAGCTCATTCTTCTAACAGCCAAACGGGTTGGGTGGCATATGCCCACCATTGAGCTATGTGCTTAAAACTTCACTTGATTTCCACTACAGTTCTAGGAGAGTGACTAGACGCTCTAGTGCACAGATGCAGAAGCAGAGGTTAAGAGCAATTAAGTGACCTGTCCAGACAGACTCATCTTTTGCTGGGGCTCATGATCTAGGCCTGCCAGTGGGTGTAACCAGGAAGGAAAAGGAGATTGCTTTATGCCATATTAAAGGAGCACTGGCAGTGCTCTCGGGTAAGCATGAAACAGCTAACTGAAAGGCCAGAAACCCAGACCCACCTGCCACTCTGTGGGGGGAAAATGAAGCTATCTGCTCCCATAAAGACGAGCCACCTGGGGTGTCCCAGACAGATGCGCTAGGGATTGCCATGCACTAGGTGGAAGTGGGGAAATTCGAAAGGGACTTGATGGCAGTGGTTCTGGTTCTTGCCTGCCAGCCTCTACCTGCCAATCACGCACAAATCCTACAAAGGAACTCTGCACCGTTTATGAAGTTCTACAGTCACTTTCCAGGGCTTAGGCAGGGAAATCTCCCAAGAGGTTTGTTCAAACAGAAAAAAGACAAGTGAAGGGCCATCTACAGGAACTCACTGCCCCACACCGCCGCAAACACCGAGGTGCAATCAGATTCCCAAATAGCGACAATTTGTATCCTCGAGTGGGTGTGTGATGATCTCTGGGGCTCGTTTCCTTCTCCACCCCCTTCTCCCAGAAAGTTCTGAAAGCAATAGAGAATACAGGAAGGAGATCCTGAAAACAACAGAATGACTACAGAAGGTCGACGCCTCTTCTTAAGACCTTTTACTTTTTCACACACTTCAGCCAGGTACTTGTGCTTCTTGTAAGACGGGGACTGGAGTCAGATGTTTCTGCAAAAATGTCCTCCAACATTTCTTCCCTGTAAATGTTGGGCAAAGAGAAACACAGACACACAGACACACACACACACACACACACGATAATCTGGAAAACTCTTCAAAGTATGGACTTGCCTAAAACAAAGAGCCTCCCTCTTGCTACACTATACTTCCTCTAGAGAAGCCATGCTTAGCTAAGCACCCCAAGGAGAAGTGTGCCCAGGCTTCTGCCCCACACCAGTCTCCTGGGTGGCTTCTCTGTCATCTCTCTACACTTGAGAGCTGCTCCAGGAGAGCGAGCTGGAACAGAAGAAGGTCCCTACCTCTAGTGATAGGCTGCCTCCTCCTGAAAACAAACTGTAACTGATGACACTCACCTGAAAGGGGGCTTCAAAGAGTTCATGGAAACTGTGAATTACATGATCATGGAATTTTCCCACAAGCTTTCGGAAGCCCCCACGTACATTTAGCCAAAAACTCCTTGATAATGACTCCAGCCCTGAAGAACCCCTGAAAGTTGGACCAGCGGGGATGAGAGACTCCGTAGAAGCCTGCATAGCCTCTTTCCTCCCGTGATAATTAGAAACAGATCATGAGAATCCAGAGCTCATAATTCCCAGTCAAGGGATTCTTCCAACTCACCCCATGGACGAGGGAACTTACAAAAGTGTGTGGGAAAAAATGGCATGAAAATTTAACCGAATTTTCCTGTGAGCTTTTGGAAGAAGTCCTTCTCCCATCCAGACTCTCTCCTGCTCGGTGTCACTCATGTGAAAGCCCTGGATCAACAGGCAGCCACTTGCACATGACCTTGAAGGGTTTGCCCAGAGCAGCCCTGTTGGTGATACAACCTACACTTTCCCTCCCCAGAGCCATTATAATAAAAATGCCCTTGTCTGACCCAGCGATCTTACACTACCACACCTGAGATGCTGCCACCCAAGCACTTCCAGGGATGTGCTCAAACATCGCCATCAGCATTTCCATTCTGCACCACGCTGCTTCCACAGCATCAGTCACTGGGTCAGGATAACGTGTGGGAGATGCAGGAACAGGAAACCTCCAATCACGGAAACAGTAAGTGGGAGGAGGGCAGTGTCCAGTATCATTTAACCCAAATAAAGGTTACATTATAAATAACTTTTCAAAACCCAGGGAAGAAAACATGTGTCTAAGGCATGAAATTTAAATAGACACCTTAGCTTATTCTCCCTACTTCCACTCTGCAAGTCCTTCGTCCAATGCAGGGTTTTAATGGCAGCTAATTGTTCTACATAAAGAAATTCCAGAGCCCTCCTGAGTGGATAAAGAGGTGCCATTGTGTTTTTGTGAAGATGCAGAGAGAATGCTTTTCCAAAGGCCAGAGAACCCAGCTTGCCACACCCATCCCCTGAGAAACTGTTGCTGCTGCCTAGGTTCCCATTAACTGCCAGAGGGGTCCCTCTGACTTGTCTCTGTCAAGCAGAGCTCCAGTCACCTCCTGCCGGTCCCCCCTGGACAAAATGAAAATGCGTTGCCCTGCACTAAAAGATCCTACACGATGTGGCCCCTTGTTAAGTGGTTATTTTTCTAAATGTAGCTCCCACCAAATACAACTTGCAAAGGAATCATCCATGTCTACTTTTTGTTTGTAAAACAATGTAATATCTCCTACCACCCCCTCCCCCACCCGCCCCTTCAGTCATAAGAATACCAGTCATCCTGACAGCCATGCTCAACTTCCACCCCCTCCGTGATGCCATCAGCAACCAGCTGGAATCATTCTCTCTGATCCAGTGTCCTCAGTGCATGTCTGCTCCACACGGACTGTATCTTTGCCATCTAACACTCTTGAGTGCCAGAAACATGTCTAGAGGTCACACCTCCCAGGTCAAAGGGTGAGTTTCTAGTGGACACAGAGGACGTATTCTACGTCTATGCACCCTCAAACTGGCAGCACACAGGGAACAGGTGGGTATTAGCCAAAACCCCACTGCTGGTGGGGAGAATTCCTATTCTCACCTATAGGATAGGGCAGTAGGTCCCCAGAGAGTTACAGAAGCAGACTATTCTCTCTATCTCCAGGGGCAGCTGCTGGGCTCACACAGCCGAGGAATTCACTGCAGCAGCACCAGGACACCCTGGCACACACTCTAACTGCGTGATTCCCTGTTGATTCCAACCCCTAATGACCCTGTGGGGTCCTTTGTGGGTTTCCAAAACTGAACTCCTGAAGGGAGCAGAAAGTCTCACCTTTCTCTCATGGAACAGATGGTGGGATCGAATCACTGGCCTTTCAGTTTGCAGCCCAAAGCGTAGCTCTATCCCCAGGGCTCCCTCCTTAGCACACAAGTGCCCGACTGATATAGTTGCTCAATGAAAACATGCACACCTGTACAATGGCTAAGAATCCACCCTGGATGGAGACATGCCACCAACCCTTGGTACCAAGGCAAATAAGGAACTACAGGTTTAAAATGACATTTTAGTTTCCTTTGGGTATGAAAGATACAGGGAAAGCGTCTCAAAACCTGTCAGGAATAATCAAATTCATCCACCAATTAGGCAAAGGGCTATGTGAACATGTAATACCATCTCTACCCAGCTATGGGGAAAGCATGTCTTATCATTATCAAAGGGAATTAAATCAGCATAAAAATCACAGAAGGCATTCCAAGCCCAGGCTATGTAGATAAGGTGCTTTAAACAGCCTTCAGTTGCCTATAACCCTGTAACTTCTACTTGAAAAATATTAAATAGATAATTGAACATCCTGAATACTACATGACAGTGTCTAAATTGGGACATTGTTATAAAAGGCAATCAAAAAATAATTAAATGCATTGCTCCGTACTTAAATATTCTCACCTATTTGCATACAGTGTATATTTACTCTTAAAAGAAATTATAGCCGGGCTGAGCTCCGGTGGCGTAGTGGTTGTGCCCAGGACTGCGGCCCACTGGGACGGAGGTTCAATTCCAGCTTCACGGAGCAAAGGTTGGGCCTCCTATTCCCACCACCTGAGGGCAGTGATGCCCCCCCCCAAAAAAAAAAAGAAATTATAAAATGATTACACATATTCTACCCTCTCAGTATCCACAAATATTATGGGGCCCAGTACATAATCCAATCAAACATCTAAATCAAAAATCGATAGTCACTATTTGGTTTTTGTTAACTAAACAGTAGCGACTTTTTTTTTTTTGGCATCATTGCCCTCTGCTGGGAGTGGGAGGTCCAGCCTTGTTCCTGCAAAACTGCTGCTGGATTTCAACCACCAAGCCAGTGGGCTGCAGTCCCGCACTCAACCACTAGGACACCGGGGCTCAGCCTACAGTAGCGACTTTAGGTCCAATTCCTCGCCCCTCCAAAACATTTGTCAGACAGTGGTAGAGTTGAGCAAAGTTATGAGTTATACTTTTACACGTCAAAGTCAAATCACAAGCATGATAAAAACAATCACAGCCAACACTTTGATAGGACGTATGATGTGCCACAGGAGCCTCGGGGGTGCTCAAGGGCTGCTAACTACAAGGTCAGTGGTTCAGACCCACCAGCCACTCTGTGGAAGAATGATGTGACGACGACGGATTTCACGAAGACGTACAGCCTCAGAAACCCGTACAGGGTTGCCAATAGTAAAAATCGACTCAGTGGCAGGTGGCTGGTTGTTGTGGATTGTGGGTCACGCGTGGCTCTGAGTCCTTTACCCAGAGTAACTCACTGAGTCCTCAACAGAAACCGAGGCACACAGAATTAAGACTCCAATCCGCAAAAGTGAGGAGCGGGAAAGTTAAATAACTTACTGTGTAGACTTGAGTATAGGCCGGGTTTTTTCAGCATATTTTTGAATGCAGTTTTGGTGGCAACATTAGGTATCTTGGCCGATATTTGGGTCGGCTCACACTTGAGTATATATGGTACCATGAATCACACAGCTAGTCAAGTTACAAGGCCAAAGTTTGAATCTGGGAAACAGAACTTCAGCACCAAGGATCTTAACTGTATGCACTACCTCTTCCCCAACAGGTTAATTAACATGCCCTTTATCATTGGTTTTTCATAAATACATCTTAATGTTTTGAAAATGGGCTAATGCGATTTATAACTTTATCTTGAACTTTCAAAAATGTAGAGAGCAAGGGCTTTGTTTGCAGTGAGATACACTAGGATCAAAGTTCTGGGTCGTGGTGACGACTGATTTGTACCTTCAAGGAGATTCTTTAACTCTGCTATGCTTCAGTTTCCTCGTTTCAAAAACAGAGTTTAGAGTAGCAACATATAAGGTTGTTTGGAGGGCTGTATAGCACTTGGAATACAGTAAGTATTCAATGAATGTCACTGAGGTTATAAAGAACACATCTTTTGTTTCTGAATTCTGTACTGTAAGAAGACTATTCCATTGACTAGTTCGAGTGACGTGGTCTCCCAGGGGAAAGGACACAAGGAGAGAATGGACTCAGAAGTCAATAGAGAGATGGTGAGTACTTACTGGGATCTGGACTTTTCTCTTCAGATCTGCCAAATAAAAATTCATATTTGGCCTTGGCAACACTCTGGGAATGTGCAGATGCATTGTTAGCCCAAATAAATGTCTCTGCCTGCAAGATTAAAACAAAACAAAGGCAATGTTTTAAAAAGAAGTCACCTTAAAAGAACAGAGCAACTATCCAACAAGAGAATAACTGATGATACAATCATGACTTATCAACTTGATGAAATGCTATACAGACACAAAAATGAATGATCACTTCACATTTACAACCAAATAAGAAAACGTGTATTGGTATCAAAAATCTTCCAGGGATAAGAAAAATTAGAAGTTTGGCAAGGATTTGGAAACATGGTTATGATAGGTTTTTAAAAATAAAAATTCTATTACTTTGCTGCCACAAGAAAATATCTATTTTTAAACACATAATTGTACAAGTGGTTGTCTTGAGCCAGATTCCACAGTCAGGATACCTATAATGCTTCATTTCTGTCAAAGCATACCAATAAAAAGTAGTCTGTTATCAAATAGATTAACTTTATAGAGTTGGACTACCATGTAGTCAATCACAATATGACCTGCCAGCCATCGTATGTATCATGGTTACTCTACATTTCAGCATCTTTCCCAGTATCCTTTGAAATTCAGTAAGTTTTGTTATTTGAAAGAAAAAAAACCCACAATAATGAGTGTGCAAGGAGTTCACATCACATCTGAATGTCTCAGACTTTCTTTCTAGCTACTTTAGGAACTGGCCAATTCTCGAGATAGATTCCCTTCTCCAGTCAGCCCAGAACTAATTAAAAATGAGCAACAAGATGGAAATTTCTCCCCCAATTAAATGATTCATTTAAAAAAAA
>PVJH01015709.1:0-45361 GCA_004026705.1 Nesogale talazaci | reverse complement strand
GAGGCACATTAGGCAATGAGCAGCTTTGTGACCTGCCCCTTCACGGCTGTCTGTCCCAGCCAGCATGGCACCCCTGCACAGCGTGGAGAAACTTCTCTGCAGATGACTTTGTAATTTAAGAAAACTGAACATGCACACGCTATTGGGAAAGGAGAGAACTGCGGTGGTTACTGCTTATAAAGCAGCATAGGAACCAAGGCTCAGCCCGGAGGAGCGCAGAATGGGCATGTGCCAGGGTGGGGGCCGTGGGCAAGGCTGGAGGCCCTGAAGGCAGTCGGTCAGAGAAGTGGTGGCAGATCTGGAGTCGTGGAAGACCGCGCTCCCAGCAGGCAGCACCCCTGCTCCCCCACCATGCGTGCACAGATGCACCCAGTGCCCCAGGGCTCGAACAGCAGGATGGCCTCTGTGCCCCAGCCGGTGCGTGCATTGAGTGAGTGCATGCCCCACGGAGCAAACTCACGGCCTCTGGGCCAATTCCAACTCAGCCCTGTGCCACAGAAGAGACCTGGCCGACCTGTGGGCTCGCCAGGCTGCCACCTGCCCCCCTCTTTCCTTCCCGGCTCGGACCACCTCTCTGGTGAGCAGCCAGTTACGAACCCCTGTGCCAGGCCAAAACCTTTCCCACTTAATGACAACATTAGAGCAGCTGGGTGGGAGGAAGTCAGAGGTAGCGAAAGTGTTGCCCACAGTGCTCTCGTGGGGTCCAACCCCGCAGGGCCCTCAGTGCCCGGAAGCTCTGCCCGGGCCTGTGCCAGCCTCACGGTGGTTCTTAGGGGCTACACTTGTGCCTTGGTCACAGCCATGGTGTCAGGCCCTCCTCCAAGGGTCTTTCTTTCTCTCAGCAACCCTCCCACTTTACCCAGCATGACGTCCTCTTCTGGGGCCGGAGAGCAGTACAGATCGGGTGTGGGGGTGGGGGGGAGTTGCTTTGGTGGAGAACTTGGGCTGTTTGGGGTGGGACCTGGGGCGATATAAAAACGCCCTGTGTACAGTCAGTCAGGTACAAGCACTCAGCCCCAGACTTCCCCTCAGAGGCTTCAGCTTCAAAAGGTTAACCTACAACCAAGAGGACTTCCAACTCATGCCCCGCCCTCCTCCTCAGCAACGCAGACAGGGCTTCCATTGACCTTGCAGATTTTAGCAGAACAGACACGAATGCTGGAATCTCGTCCTGTCTTTTTGTAGAAGGGTCTGGGAGTCAGTTGTGACGCTGAAAGCCTGACTGGTGGAAATCGAGATGTCGCATTGATGCAACCTTTTGTTTCTCATCTCCAGCTGCCGATAGTCTTTATAAACTTTCTCTGCAAACCCTGAACGCAGATATTTTCTTGAAACAACGCCAGACCTCACCAACACCTGCCTCACCATCGCCCCCCGCTGCCCGGGGCAGCTACAGCAGCATTGTCAACAGCAGCTGCAGCAGGTAGGCCGGAGTGCACGCCCAGCCCCACTGCAATCGCATTTGTAAACTGTCCGCTGCCCATTCCCACTCACAGCGCCCCTGCAGGACAGGGTGGGCAGCCCCGTCTTTCTCCCAACACCAGTCAGCACGAGGCACTGCCTCCTAGGAGCGAGCTCTGGTGGCAACGATGGGTGACGCAGGGGACGGCGAATCGCAGGATCAGCGATTAGAAACCACCAGCTCCTCCCCGGGAGAAAGTCAGTCCCCAAAACCCTAAGGAGCGGGTCCCCCCCCCCCCTCCTGTTCTGTAGGGTCTCTGCGAGTTGTGGTCAAGGAGGAATTTTTACCTCCGCCTCGGCCGTTGACGGGGCGCCATCTGGAGCCTCGGCCGACCCCTGTCTTCTCTGCCTGGTCTTTGCCTCATCTCTGAGGAGAAGACACGGCAACGGTGTTTCTCCAGCGCTGTGAGGACTGACTGTGCCCCTAGGACAGGGCCGGGCCCTCAGTTGCTACTGTCGAGGGGGGGTCCTGGCAGTGGGGGGCCCGGCCCTGGAGCTTAAGAGCTGTGGGCCTGGCAGCGCGCCAACCAAAGTTGCCCATCTGGAGGCAGAGAGGCCTCGGAGATAACGAGGCACCCCCACGTCCTGCCTGGGCTTCCTCCTCCTCCCAGCAAATGTGGTCAGGCTACTGCGAGCCTGCCCACATGTGGAGGGCAGCCTGCAGGCCCCCACCAGGAAGATGAGAGGCAGCTGCCCTGTGAGTCCTGACCACCCGACCCTCCCAGTGGGAAGGAGACTCCAAGAACTGGAGGCCCCATGCCCTCGGCACCCCATACCCTGTCTTCTGCCCAGTGCTCCCTACCTATCACATCGCCACCCCTCTCTAAAGTGCCCTGTTTCCCTGACCGCTTCAATTTCCAATCAGCGCCAGTTTCAGTGTGCTCGCAGAGCTCCTCAGTGTGAGGTCAGAAGTTCAGAACCACCAGCCACTTCGAGGGAAAAGGATGAGGCTTTGCAATCCTATAAAAGGTATCCAGCCGCTGAGCCCCAGTGGCGTAGTGGTTGTGCGCAGGACTGCGACCCACTGGGATGGAGGTTCAATTCCAGCAGCGGCTCCACAGGAGCAAAGGCTGGGCCTCCTCCCACCACCAGAGGGCAGTGATGCCCAAAAAACAAAACCAAAAAAAAAAAGAAGGTATCCAGCCTCAGACACTCACAGAGGCGAGGCTGGCAGTGAGCTTTGTTTCCTTTCCCCGAAACTCTCTTCCTGGGGTTTCTGACAGTTCCAGACTCCAGAGGGCCCCCGACATTAGCGCTCCCCTCTGTGTTTCTCCCTTCAAGTGACCCGAAAACAAAGCAGCCAGGTGGGAGCAAGCACAAGCTGACGAAAGCAGCCTCGCTCCCTGGGAAGAACGGTAACCCCACGTTTGCTGCTGTCACAGCCGGCTATGACAAGAGCCCAGGTGAGTGCGGCCCTGGGCCCGCCTGCCTCGCCCGCGGCCCGCGGCCCGCCCGAGATTGACTCCACTTCCACTCACGCAGGGGGCAACGGCTTCGCAAAAGTTTCTTCAAGCAAAATCGATTTCTCCAGCAGCTTGGGCCTTTCTCACACTCCTATTGACAGCGACGGCTCCGACAGGTACAGGGCTGGGCTGCAGCACCAGCCGTGGGGACAGCCGGCGCCCACGGGGCATCCTCTGGCGAGAGACAGGCTAAGACGTGCCCCCGCGTTACTAGAGGGCATGGATTTGAGCCCGTTTTCTGGAGAGAGACATCTCATTCTCCCCTCTCCATCCAAGAAACTCCATCAGTGGGGAGGCTGCAGAGACCGTCGCTGGCTCTGCTGGCTGCCCAGTGGCTCTGCAGGTGGCAGGAGCAGGCCATCTCCTCCCGCCCTGACCCTGGGAGGCTGTGGCCTGATTATTAGAGAAGCTGGCCAGGGACAGGGCTGAGAGGAAGGCATTAGCAGTAGGACTAGACCGTTTCTAGGTCGGTAGGTGAGTGGGCGGGTGGGTGGGTGAGTGGGTGGGTAGGTAGGTGGGTGAGTGGGCGGGTGGGTGGGTGGGAGGGTGAGTGGGTGGGTAGGTAGGTGGGTGAGTGGGTGGCACCATGGCGTGCAGCAGAGCCAGTCATAGCAGCAGCCACCAGAAGTTGTGCCGCGAGGGGGAGCCCCAGCTGTGCCTGCTTTACACTGAAAGGGAGCGGGTCGCACATTCTGAAAGAGTTGACAGAAACTGTCAACGCTGTGCCGGGGAGACACACCCCGCACACCTGACCATCCGTTGTGCACGTGTGTGCCGCCCTTTCCCCTGGATGCGCAGCTCCTGTTTGTGGAGTCCTGACAGCAACCCAAGCAGCCCCGACCTCGCGCCTCTCAACTCGTTCTCGGCCTTCGGGAATTCTTTCAATCTGACCGGGGGTGAGTGTTCAGTCCTGGACCAGAACGAATCACCGTGCCTGTGGACAAGGCAGTGGGAAGGGAAGGCCCAGCCCTCTGCGCTGGGGAAAGGCGGCAGGAGTGGTTCACAGGGGTCTCCTTCAGGGGTGTTGGTGCCCGGCCCCAGAGAGACCCTGAGGGCTCTGGCCCCCCTGCTTGAATCCAGGTCACTTCTCTCTGTCCCGCAGCCCTGGTGGCCAGAGCCTCTGTTCCCTCACCCCAGACCCCACTGTGCCCAGGGTGGTCAGTGCGGCCTGTGGCAGTGTGACCGCCGGGCCCTCTGTGGCCGGCCTTGGGAGCAGGCAGTGAGCTAAAAACCGACCTGACACCACCATCATGCCAGCAGGGTGGTGCCCAGAGTTGGGTGCAGTGGGGGCTTCACTGTGGCCATGGCATTGGCGCTGGGCAGTGTGTGCACTTGGGTCATGCCGCCGGGAAGAAGTTTCTCCCCAGCCTGCCAGTCCCCGGGGGGCTACGTGCTTGACCCAGGGAATGTGGCTGCCTGGGGCGGGCAGGGGCAGCCCAAGGAGTGCCTGTACAGCCCACTTGTTGTCCGTCTGTCTGCAGAGGTCTTCAGCAAACTCGGCTTGTCCCGGTCGTGCAACCAGGCCCCGCAGAGGAGCTGGAATGAGTTCAGCAGTGGCCCCTCGTACCTTTGGGAGACTCCAGTGACGGACCCCAGCCCCTCTTGGCCAGCCAGCTCGGGCTCCCCGCCCTCCACGGCTGCAGTGAGTACCCTGCCCTGCCCCGCCTGCTCCGCTGGAAAGTTCAAACGCGGAGGGATGCTTGTCCCTTCCTGTCCGCACTGCCGCCCTTGGTGCTCTGAGCACAGTCAGTGTGGGGAAACTACCTGAGGGCAGCTGTGGCGGGTTTGAGCTCCCCTCGTCCCGGGAAGGGTAAGCAAGGGGCTGACCTGGGAATTTGGCGAAGGCAGGTTCAGTTGAGACCCTCTGGTCAAAATGAGGGCCAAATGAGGGGCTTGCACTTAACTCTCCTTCCGAGAAGCCCCTGGCCGCAGCCAAGACTGCTGGTGTGCCTGCCAGGACCAGACTCCATAAACATAGAGCTCTGACAGACAGAGCTTTAGGGGGTGGGGGGCAGGGAGCACCGTCATTTCTTTTCTCCTTGGGAAAGCTACATTAGACGTCCAGGGTTTCGCGGTAGGTGGTGTCAGTGCATTGGTCCCATCTTCCCCTCTCTGACTGAAGAGGCGCAGCCGTGCCTGGCGCGGGCAGGAGGGCAGCACGCGCGCAGTGGCACGGTCATGCGCAACATAGCCTGCACCGCATCTGCCCTCCGGTTGCCGCACTCTGTGTGTGCAGCTCTTTGAAAGTACACGAGCAGCAGACAGGCCCGCCTCCCTCCCGCGTCAGATCGGGCCCCCTGGCCACGCCCTCCGGATCCCAACCCTCTGTGCCCTGCTCTGTCCCAGTCCATTCTCGGCGGCACCAGCGGGCTGTGGTCCACCACTCCGTTCAGCAGCTCCATCTGGTCCAGCAACCTCAGCAACGCCCTCCCCTTCGCCACTCCAGCGAGCTCGCTCTCCAGCATCGGCCTCATGGGCGCCGAGGCGGCCCCCGCCCCTCCGGCCCCCACCACCTCAAACCCGGCTGACGACCTGGGGCAGACCTACAACCCGTGGCGGATATGGAGCCCCACCATCGGGCGACGGAGCTCCGACCCCTGGTCTAATTCTCACTTCCCCC
Source organism: Nesogale talazaci (assembly GCA_004026705.1). Taxonomy (NCBI): domain Eukaryota; kingdom Metazoa; phylum Chordata; class Mammalia; order Afrosoricida; family Tenrecidae; genus Nesogale; species Nesogale talazaci. The sequence continues at coordinate 39,817 of PVJH01015709.1, read as the reverse complement.
ATGAGAACTGAAATTAGGCAAAAGGAACAAAACGCGGGGCTGGGGCTCATCTAGACCATGATATGCCAGTTTCTGAGACACCTTTTTCAGGCTCTTACTGCCGCAGCCTCCCCCCCCCCCCCCCCCCCCCCCCCCCCCCCCCCCCCCCCCTTCATCTCTGCAACACAGACTCGAGCAGGGCAAGCTGCACCACTCGCTTCTCAGATCCTTCTCGCAATTATGATCAGACAAGACTTGCTGTTCTTCCAGAGAAGTCTGGACGTAGCCACCAACTCTAAGAGACATGTACACCTGACACAAGTCACACACAAACACACACACACGTTCCCTATGGATCTGTGTGGACACCAATTGGACATTACAGCTGAGGAAAGAATTTGAGTTAATTCAGAAGTCCTGGCATGTGACAATTTTATTCAATTACCAAGTTTGGTTTTTAATGATTTCACAATATTATGCAGCAAGATCTAATTTTAAAGCTGTGTAAGGACTTTGTGCTGACGATTACAGAGTATTTTTTTAAAGTAAGGCTGCCGTTTAAAAACAGAGGGCAGCAGTGTAAGTCCGCTTGCAGAGCAGGGAATGAATGTAAACATGTCCGGCCAAGACAGCTGCGTGTTCTGTGCTGTTTGTACTTGAGGTATGTAACATTTGTATACCTGACTTTATTTTAAAGATGAACCGAAATGCACATAGCCAAGTCTTGAGAGACAAGATTGAATGTGTGTTTCTTAAAAATACAACTTTGCGTTGTACTTTGAAATAAATGATGCTTTTTTCAAAAACCTTGATGAAATATCTCTCTTTTTCCCTCTGACCATGGACATGCATTTATTTGGATTCTCCTGTTGGTCATTTCGTGGCCTTGGAAGGGTCAAGGTTGTCCGCGGTGTCTGGAAGCTGGAACCCCTGTGGGCATCACCTTGCTAGGGAACTACTGGGAAGCCAGGCCGGATTCATCGCGTGGTAGATTTTCCTCCGTCTCCGTCGGAAACACCCCATTCACCACCCCGAGTCCGTCCCAGCCCAGGATCTGCCAGTCTCTGACACTGTCCTGCCTCCCACAGGGCCACTGGTCCATTTGGACAGCACACCAGCGTCCTCTCCTCCTGGGAAAGACCTCAAAGCACACTGGACACACACACCCCACCCCCTATCCCTATCTTCCCCACCTTCTTATCACCCCCGTGCAGGAAAGGTCTTCTGGTGGGAGTTAGAGACCTTGGCCGGAAGAGCCATGTTAAATAACGCGACTCACGACAGACCTTCTGTAGAGTCTTTCTCCATGGACAACATGCGGAGCTAGGTAGTCCCGTGTGATTCCTCGCCTTTACCTTCAGTCCCTCTTGGTTTTCCCTGGTGCACAGATGGCACCGATCACCAGACGGCAGCCCCAGACCCAGATCCTTTGAGGGAATCAGCTGCCGGCCCTCCACCCTCCAGAGAGAAGGGACACATGGACAATGCCACCCCTGCCCTGGGTGAACCCCCAGCTCCGCCCAGAGAACGGGCCTGCTGTGGCTGCGTGCCGAGGGCTCCCCTCAGCCGACCTGTCCCAGAACGAGGCCATAAGCCTGGCCCTGCTCGTCCCGGAAGCACCAGGGCGGCCCTTCCAGCCTGGCAGCCACATCCACGCGTGACCACGATGGCGGGGCTCGCTAGGAGGCTCAGGACCGAGCAGTGCAAGCCGTGTAGACATCCTGTCAGCGTGTCAGCTGGGTAGGCTGGCAAAAACAAGTGGTTTTCTTCTAGCTCACGACAGGGAGATGTGTATTCCCCAAACAACACATTCCTTCTGGACACTGCCCCCCAAACTACTGTGCTCAGGCATTCTGGTGTCACCCCTGTGCCACGGAGGGGAAACGTGGGCGGGGGGGAAACCACCCGGGAGCAGCTGTTGACTGCTCATTGACGTTCACGTCAATGAGCGTGTGACGCTTCTCCAACGTAAAACTCCCACAGAAATGAGACCAGGCTATACCCGCTGCGTAGGACTGGGGGTAGGACTGCCCCCAGGGGTGCTGAGACTGCCACGCTGGATGACAGGAGAAAGAAAGCTTGTCTTGCCCCGAGGAAGAGCTGGTGGTTCCGAACAGCTGACCTTGCAGTTCACAGCCCACCGCAACACGGCTGTACACCAGGGCTCTAAGACTCCCGCAGCGCCTGCAGCACGGTGCCTCCGGCCAGGCGGGTTTTAGTACGCGGGTTTGACTGGCTTTTCTCATCCTCCTGTGTCCGGTCCATCTTGACGCCGAGCTGTGAGCACACAGGCTTAGCTGAGGTACCAGGAGCCGCTAGGCACAAACCATCTGCTGCTGGAGGGGGTCCTGGAATCAGCCGGCCGGGCCAGCCAGGCAGAACCGCTCACCTGAGACCTGGTGTGGCGGCAAAGGCTTCCCACTGAACCCCAGAGTCCGCAGAACACCCACATCGCCACCAAGTCACCACCGCCCCGTGGGAGGGAAGGATGAGGCTCCCGGCTCCCGTAAAGATTTGCAGCCATGGAAGGAAGCCCCCCACTCCTCGAAGCTACGAGTCAGAGTTGAATTGGGGGCTCCCTGCTACAGACACGCGCAGTCAAGCACTGGCAAACTCGACCTCGCACCGCTTGGGCAGAAAGGCCTGGAGATCAGAAAGGCCAGCCTCGCAACCCTGGGCGGCAGCAACAGTTCTACTCTGGACACACGGAGTGACCGGGAGGGGGGTGAGCTTGAACACCAAACCCCAGCTCCCTGCAGTCAGTGCTGACACAGCAACCCCCATGGGGTTCCGTGACGTCACTGTGAGGGAGTCGAGAGCCCAGCCTTCTCTCGAGGAGCTGCAGGTGGCTTCGAACTGCCCACCGGGAGACTCGAAGCCCCACGCGTAGCCACGACAGCACCAGGGCTCCATCCACAGGGTGGCCCACTGCTGTCGCCGGGCAGATGCACAGGGTCTGTCTGAGACAAATTACCGAGACACCGCCCATGTCTGAAGTAGAGATACTCTATTAGTACTCCAGTGTCTCAACCTGTAAGCATTACATGTCACCCAATGAATTTTGTGATTAAGTGTAATTTGACATACTTTAACTGATTCGGTATAAATGAATACTTTTAGTACTTTTATCATCTTTTAAAGAGTGATTTTTATGCTGGTTCAGTAAGATTATAAGCATAGTTAGAAATAAGTTATTAATAGTTTAGAAATAAATTATGAATAGTTAAAAGGTCACAAGCAACCATCCCAGGTGCAACCTTGGGCACAGAAGAGTGAGAAAAGCCAAAAGACAGGTGGGAAGAATTAGGCTGACGTAGGAATGAACCGCACCCACATCAGAGACCAGAAGAACTAGATGGTGCCTGGCGACCTCGGCCAAGTGCTCTGAAAGAGCCCATGGGAAATCCCTGGGTACCGTGGAAGGACAGCGTGGAGCCAAGGTCAAGATCATAGAAGAGACCAGGCTTCCAGGTCAGAGAAAGACGCCATCAGCTCTGCAACTAAACCCGCCCTGTGGTAGTCATCCCCCCTCACCATCCACTCTGCAAAGGACAGCTGGGAGTGGCTGCTTCCATGAAGAGGAAACTCAGGGAGCCAGAGCCGCCTGGCTGAGCACGTCATCCAGTCAGAATCAGATCCACAGCAACAGGTGTGCCCCTTCTTGATTCTTTTTAAGTTATGCTATCGGGGGCTCGCACAGCTCTTATCACAGCCCACCCATCCGTCCGTTGTGTCCAGCACATCTGCACAGATGGTGCCATCACCGTTCTCGAAACGTCCTCTTTCTGCTTGAGCCCTTCGGGTTTGGAGGACATTGACAGGGCAGCGTCTTCTAAAGATGGGCTCTCTGGAAGCGCAATGCTACTGAAGTGAACATGACTGTCCAAGGAGAATTCTTGAAGTGTTCTCCAGGAAGGGGGCCACCAGACGCTGAGTCTGGGAGCCTCCCTTCCCGTGCCTGTAAAACGAAGGAACGTGTTCCCATCCAACACAGATTTTTCCAGAACTAAATTGGGGAGCTGTGGGACAGACGGCATGTCCAGGGGGCCCCACGTTTGGCAGCCTGCTCCTTTCAGCACAGGGGCGCCCAGCGAAGGAGTGGCCACAGGCCCTTGGCACCTGACCTCCTGCATCAAGGCAGGTGCGGGCCCTGCCAGCGACCCCAAGTGGCCAGGTCTGGCCCTGCAGGTTCCAACCACGGACCCAGGGTTGGCAGCCAAACTTGAGATCCTGCCGCCAAGGTCCTCAGCAGCGACGATGGCATGAGACACGGTGAAAGGACCGAAAGGAGGAATAAACAGGGCAGGAGGGGACAGCTGCCTAGAACACTCCCACCCCCACATGGCTAGACCCCCCCTCCGCACTCCCACCTGCTTCCGCTTCTCACCCCCTCCCCCAGAGAAGAGAGCCCAGGATGAGGCAGACTCTGGTCCGGGGTCCCGCAGGCAGAGCGCGCACTGGAGGGCGCGACGCGGGAAATGCCAGCGTGCCTTCGCTTCCACACCCAGCCATCATTTTTTCCACCTGAAACTTGAAAGTATGTTGTAAGTTGTAAGAAAAACAAAAACAAAAAAACCTGCACTAGGAAGGATGTCGTCGCGGAGCCGGAAGGTGGGGTTTGAAGGGCTTCCTGGCGACGTCGTGAAGTGAGGACACAGGAGACAGGATGGTGTCACTGCCCGCCCCACCCACCGGCCCGGTTGTAGTCTCCCGAGGGTGGACGCCTTCCCAGCCACACCGCCCTCTGCAGACCCAGGCCGCCGTCCCTGCACACGTGGAGGCCCGGCCCGAAGTACCTGTCCACACCTCCTTCCCAGCCGGCTCTCACTTCCTGACCACCTGACTCTCTCCACGCAGCCTCCCGCCCGCAGGAAACACACCAAAGAGCATGGGGTCCCTCTCAGCTAGGTCAGGAACCTGGCCACAGCCCCCCCACCCCTGCCAGACTTCCCCACCAGTCTGAGTCTGCCCCTCTTCAGAAAAGAAATGGAAGCCAAGCCCTCGGTTATCAAGTTGATCCAAGCCTGTAGCCCTTGACAGGAGTAGAAAGTCTGTCTTTCTCCCAGGGAGAGGCTGGTGGTTTCAAACGCTTGACCTATAGGATCGCAGCCCAGCACAAAGTCACGGCACCCCAGGCCACCTGCAGGACAACCTCCCAAGGGAGGGGGGAACCAGTTAGGGAAATGGGTGTGTTCTGTGGACCAGGGAGAGGGGCTTGGTGGGTGTCAGCATTTGAAAGAACTTTCAAAGATTTCACAGGTCTCTGGGTGACCCAAACCACCTGCTCTTGACTAAGCAAGCATGAGGTTGGCAGTTTGAACTCACCCCGTGGCGCCAGGCAAAAAAATGCCTGACCATCTGCTCCCATAGAGATGCCCATGCACTGCACTGAGTCGATGGCAACCCACAGAGGCCCCGCAGAACAGGGTGGAACCAGCCCTGTGGGGTTCCAAGATGGTAACGCTTCAGAAAGCCCGTCTTTCTCCCCTGCAGAGGCTGGCAGTCTTGAACAGCAGGCCTTGTAGCCCCCCATGGCAGAGTGCAGTCAAGAAACCCGAGGAAGCACGGTTCTGTAACGCATGGTCCCCCGAGTTGGACTGCTGCGGGGTGCCTCTCAGGATGGGTCATTTCCTGGCCCAGTTAATGATGGAGGAGGCCGCAAGCCCAGCTCACTGCACAAGCACGAAGCTTTACTAGCGAGAAGTACTTTGTGAGGGGAGATTGGGCAGGGGCCCTAAGATAGCACAGGCCACCGTCTCTCGACACAAGGGAAAAAGAGAGGGTTTTAAGGGAGTTTAGGCGTCAAGGGCATTGTGTTTATTCCTGAACAGAGGTGGAGCATTCAGGGAATTGGGTCTACCTGGGTGGGCAACCAGTATTCAAACATGAAGCCCACAGTAAAGGCTTCTGGGTAGGCTGTCATCCCTTATGGGGACTGTGTGCATGTGCGGGGCAGCTGGTTCCACTGGTTGAGTCTTATGCCTTGGAGGGGGTGGTCTTTGCTCTCTTGGGTTCAACTCAAGAACACAGGTGTCTCCTACGCCTGCTCCCAAGACTGGTGACCGCTGGGCAGGTGGGTGTGGAACTCAGCCATGTTCCTCTGACAGGAGAGAAAACACAACACTATCCTTGCAGGGGGCGAAGAAAATTCAGAATGATGCAGGCTGTTGTAATGTGTTGAAAGCTTACGTGTTACCCAGAGGGTGTGATTGAGCCTGCATGTGTTTATTGCCTTGGGAAAATGCCTCAAGGCTGTGTGAACATGAAAAATGGAGGTGGGAGAATCCAGCCTCATTCCTAATCTGCCTTAAATGGACTCACCAGCCATGGTTCTTGTCTATGTGCTGCCCATCACAGGAGATCCACAAACACCCGGCCATGAAGTCGGTTCCGGCTCATGGAGAATCTTTGGGACAGGGTAGAACTCCCCCTGGGTTTCTAAACCTGTAACTATGGCGGTAGGAAGCCTCATCTTTGTCCCACGGAGCACTGGGTGGTTTCAAACTGTTCACCTTGGGGCTAGCAGCCAACTATGTGACCACCAGGCCACCAGGGCTCCTAAGAGGTATCCAGGCAGATGTCAAAGAGCTTCACGCCTCTGCTGCTTGCTGAAACCCAGGGCACTGGGGCTGAACTCAGCCCTCTCTTCCATTGCTGCCCAGTGTCCTCCACCCTTTCTCTGGCTCAGATGACCACCCAAGGAGGCTGTGTGTGTGTGTGTGTGTGTGTGTGTGTGTGTGTGTAAAGGGGAAGGTGCTTCTGAAAAGGTCACCATCTCAGGAGGTGGGGAGGTCAGGAAGCTTAATGGGGCCTGGGACTCCAGGCACAGGAAATTCCCAGCAAAACCATCTTTTGGCTCTGATTTCAGCACTCAGGATGTGGGCAGGCCCTCCCCTCCTCAGACTCCGGGACAGGCAGGAAATCAGGGTTACTGTGACCCCGGCCCACCAGCCCAGTGAGAGACCAGGAAGTCAGGAAGCAGGTGGGCATGCTCTCACCACCACATGGCCAAGAAGGGAGGGAGTTTAGAGGGGCCTTGTGGTCACGGAGGGTCGGGACCTGAGAACCCTGCACCCACCAGGGCAGGTCATGTCTCTTCCCCTATACCCGAAGGCCTCTGATACCTCCCCACTCCACCCCTTCATCCCAGCTCAAACAATCTCCATGGTTCTGGGCAGAGGTGAGTTCAGCAAGGATCTATTCTGGGAACCGGGAAAGGAAATGGAAGAACTTGGTCAGAGCATCTTGGAGGAAAGATCCCACATGCAGCTCAGGACAAACAGTGCAGAGGGGCTGGGCTGGGCTGGGGGCCTGGAAACGGAGAGGACTGGGCTGATGCTCCAGGAGTGGTGCAGAGGTATGGCAGGGAGAGAGGGCCCAGATTGGAGGCGCTGAGCAGCCCTGGACTTGAGAATAGCATCATCTGGTGGCCGCACTTGGGAACTACACCTCCATTCAACTCAAGAGGCCTGCACCGTCATGGGGTTAACGATCTCTGCGTCTCGTTCCATAGGGTCGTCTAGGCTGTCATCTTAAGGCAAACAGAGTGCCAGACCTTTCCTCCCCGGTGCTGAACCACTAACTTTTAGTTCCTAAGCTAATGCAAAGCATTTGTTCCTCCAACAGACATTGGTTGGGAGTTCTTGGCATGCCCTGTGTCACTGACACACACACACACACACACACACACACACACACGGATCTTTTTTTCAAATGCCTCTTGCTAGAAAATAAAATTATCTTCAGCAACAATAACGAAATGAAACAATTCCTACTAGTGGTCATAAAGAAATGCAGACCGTGAAAATCATGTTTGCTGTGTGATATATGTGCTGGAGCAGAATATTGACAGTATCACAGACTGCCAAGAGGCCACACCCGTGTCTCAGAATATGTTCGGCCTGAGGGTACCTCGAAGGAAGGCTGGCCAGACTTGATCTCACTTACTTTGGACACGGTGTCAGGAGAGACCAGTCCCTGGAGAAGGACAGCATGCTTGGTAAGGTGGAGGGGCAGGGAGAGAGAGGGAGGCCCTGGGTGAGATGGACACGGTGACTGCAACAATCGACTCGGGCACACCAACAATCGTGGGGAGGGCAGAGGACCCGGCAGTCTTCCCTTCTGTTGAGCATTAGGTGGTCCTGAGTCGGAACCAACTCAACGGACCTAAGAGCAGCATGGACAGCGTGACCAGGGGACTGCCCCTACTGCCCTGGACACTCCCCTGCTCGGACACCCTCTGTGGCTCCAGGCAGGGGGAGCGGCAAGAGCAAGAGCTGACCACGAGGGAGGTCAGAGGACTTGTCCAGGGAACCCTGGAAGGGGGTGGAAGGACTTCGTCAGAGGGGGTTGAGGGGGGTTGAGGTGGCTGGAGGATGAAGAATGCAGGGATGGGACTAGACCCAAAAGCCCAGAAGGGAGTCTTTCTCATGAGCCAGCAGCTCTAGGGTGTGGTTGTGTATCAGGTGACCAGACGTCCTGCTTTCTAGCAACTTAAAATGAAAATAAGTATATTACAATACTAGTTTTGTATGCTATGAAAAATTGTGCTGCTCCATATAGACCAAATGTTTCATCAAGAACCCCCCTCGGCACTCACCCCCCACCCACTCCCACCCCCGGTCAATAGTGTCCCGCTTAAAATCCGGTCACTTTAGTGGTGTGCCACCACAGTTGAGGATGGGGATGGTGCGGTAGTTACATAATCTCGAGTCAATTTGAGACGATTAAGAGGGGACGGGGTGTCAATCAGGTCGTAGCTTGATGACCTCATTCGGAGGTGCGATGGGGATGAAAGAGCTCACGGGAGGCCAGACATACTGACTCTGTGAGACATGCCTGTTGACAAGCCACATGGAGCTACGCTGATGGAGCCCGAGCCCTGGAGCCGGAGGAGTCACGTGGAGACCCACGCCAGCGCTGAGATGTTTCCACCGCCACCGGATCGGATCCACGAGACTTTCCACCCACTGGCCTGTGACCTTCCTGCATTCCGTGTCATCGCATGTGTTGCATGAGTCTAAAGGATTTACAGGCTGGTATCAGACATAGGGGCTAATATCAGACATAGGGACTTGATCTGGCCTGGGCTGAGATGTTGTCTTATACAATTACTCGGTTATATGAAGCTCTTTATCACACGCATGCCAGTGCCTCTGGATTTGTTTCTCCAGCCCCCGCCCCCCCCCCGGACTAATACAGGCGGGCGCAACTTCAAGAAGCAGCTCAGGGGCCTTTCCCCTGACCTGCTGGGTTCACGCTGACGCCCCGCTTCTCGAGGAGAAGCAAAGGCAGCAGGAGCTTGGAGACTGCCCTTCTGTGTGTTTAAGCAGGTGTTTGGGGAATGCAGGGATGAAGGTCCCATCTGGGACTGTCTGGGCCCAGGGAGGATGAGGGAGGGGTTGGAGGGCACGTGGAAGACTGGGTGACACAATTACCTGAAGAGTTTTTGAAACACCCCCGCGTGTTTCCCGGCAGGGAGGCGGGGCACTGACATTTGTTCAACCCTCTCCAGATAGCTGACTGGTCAGCCAACAGGGAAGACGGCCCAGCCCATGCAACTCCCACAGGAAGGAAGCCTTCAGGTGCTCACAGCCTCCCCTCCCTTCCTCACCCCCCACGGAAACACAGAGGAAGCTGGGAGTTGGCCCCAGGCCACAGAGCACACCGTGATGGAGACAGGGCATGAACCCAGGCCCCCGGGGATGCTCTCCAGACCCAGGCAAGGTGGGACGGAGTCAGGGCCTGCCTACTTGAGAGCACAGCAGCTGCCACTCGGTCCCAGCCTCTCCCTGGCCATCAAGATGCTTCCAAGACGGACACGTGAGAGAACCAGCCTGGTCCTCTGGGCAGGAGGCAGGGGAAAAAGGGATGGGCACCCAGGCAAGGCCCACACAGAAAAGCACCCCTCCGAGATGACTTCCCATCAATCCTCTCAGTAAGCCAGCTCCCACCCCTCCTCGTATCACAAAAGACGGGGACTCGCAAAGCTGACAGAAGCTGGGTTTATTCCCGGAGCCGAGGGCTTGCTGCCCGGGAAGGCTGCGTCCGCCCTGTCAGAATGCAGAGAAAACAATCAGTCCCAGAGAACTCCCCAATAAATATCAGCCCAAGACCAGGCGACACAGCACATGCCCCCCCAGAGGGGGGGTTCCAACCCCCACCCCCATTCCTAGTCAGAGAAAGAAGAGAGACAGCCAGTTAGGGGACATGGACAGGTGTGGGCCTGAACCCGACCAGAGGGAAGGCCCTGGGAGAATAGGGCTTGGGCAGCAGGGAGAAAGCTGGGGCCTAGGGGTCCAAGGCAGGGGTCTTCAGGCCCTGGGGCAAGTGAGGTCAGGGGCAGGCAGTCTCAGCCCCCAGGGCAGCCCCCTCAGGGCCCCCGGCCTTGCTCGCCAAGCTGTAGTGGTAGGTCCGCATGCGCTGCTCCACCGTCAGGAAGTCTGGGCGGTCCTCCCACCTGTGGGGCAGAGAGAGAGAACCTTGGATCACCCTCCCACCCCCATCCCCAGAAGCCCATGAGTGCAGGTGGCAGGTGTGGGCCATAGATAGGTGAGCCTAGACCTTTCAGGGCTCAGAAAATCAGATGAGTATCGGAAATAGATCTCCTGGGGTGGTCTCCCGAGTGTGAGTCCTGGAGGCTGGGGGTTCCTGTGTCAGTCGAGCAGAAGCAGAACTGTTGGCATGCAAGATGCCTGGCTACCAAGATATTGAGTGTTGACTGGGGAGGACTTGGGAACTGAATTCATCGAGACTGGGGACTTCTGGCCATAGGGAGCTGGGGCGTTCAGTGCTAGGGTCCTGGGTGCCACGGGTTGGGGAAAATCCATGTGTCCATGGATGTTGCCCACGAGGAGCTCTGGTGGCCCCTGGTCAAGTGCTGAGTCGAGAACTGAAGTCCGCAGTTTGAACCCTGAGCTGTTGCATGGCAGAAGGGGGAGGCCAGCCGCTCCCACAAAAATGAGGGCCTGGGAAACCCTCAGGCAGTTCTAGTCTGTCCTCCAGGCTGGCTGTGGGTCAGATTCGACTGGAACGTGCACAACAACGCATGACCTACCATTGGATGGAAGGCTGGCATGTTTATGGTATGTCTGGCCAGTGGAGTTGAGTACGAATGGTACTGTATGTGTGTGCACGCGTATGCATGTGAGAGAAAGAGAGAGAGAGATTGGGTCATGTATCCAGGTGTAGAAGCTGGCCTGTCCAGGTATTCGGAGGCTGGGGTTCCAGGTACCTTGATGGAGGTACTACCCGGATGGGCTACCAGATGTTGGGACGACAGGTAGTAGAAGTGACACCACAAGGGGTCCACTTGTTGGCTGGCTTGGATTTGGGGGTCAACTTCTTGGATGTGGGTTATCATGGGGTAGCAGATGCTGGGGTTCAGAAAGTGCTGAAAGTGTATGTGTGTATGTGGCCTATTGTTCCGATAGGAAGCTGGAGCATTGCTGGGATGGGGAGTGAACATGTTCACGTGTCAGGCTTCAGCCAGACAGGGTTGGGGCTCTGCATAGAGTGACTGAGACCGTGCAGGTCTGTCTGGGTAAGTGGGTGCCCAGGGCAGCCTGACTGGGGACTGTGGGCACAGACAGTGGAGTATTGTGGGTATCATCGGTGGGGCGATGTGGGACTGACTTGCTGGCTGTGGAGTGCCGGCTGGGGCGGGCCCTCAGCAGGGTTCTGAATGCTGACCCGGGGACACTGTGTGGATGTCAGGTGTCCAAGCACGGGGTGACCACTGCTAGCACGTTCTGATGTGTAACAGGCGGTCTGCGGTGCATTGGTCTGTAGGAGAGTTGAGCTGCGAAGTGGGGACCAAGGGGGCCCCCTGTGCATGGAGATGCACAGGTATGGCATGGCACTGGGGGAGAGGGACAGGGTGGGGGGGCCTGTCCCATGGGCCCAGGGCCAGTTGGGCGCTCCTCACTTGTAGGTCCAGCAGTCTCTCATGAGCTCGTACAGCTCCGGCGGACACTCCGGCGGGCACTCCATGCGCTTCCCCTGCTTGATGAAGTCATTCACTTCGGGGCCCTTCATCTTCTGCTCGAGCCGGGAGGAAGGCACAGGTGAGGGGCCGCGCCTCGCCACACGCCCGCCCGCCCCCGCCCGCCCCCGCGGAGCGTGCCTTGTAGGGCTTCTGGCCGTAGGACAGGGCCTCCCACATCGTGATGCCGTAGCTCCAGACGTCGCTGCGGCTGGAGAACTTGCGGAAGTTGATGCACTCGGGCGCGTACCACTTGAGAGGCCACTTGCCCGCGGAGCGCGCCTGAGGAGGGGGCAGATGCGGCTTGGGCAGGGCTTGCCCCCACCCCCACCCCGACCTCCCGGCCCACCACCTGGGCACCAAAGGGGCGGGGCTCACGGTGTAGTAGCTGTCGTCGGCACCCAGGGCCTTGGAGAGGCCGAAGTCGCTGATCTTGGCGTAGTGCCGGTTGACCAGCAGGACGTTCCGGGCCGCCAGGTCGCGGTGCACGAAGTTCTTCTCCTCCAGGTACTTCATCCCCATGGAGACCTGGTGCAGCAGCTCCGCCACATTGCTGATGGGAATCTCGTCCCTGGGAGGAGGGGGGTGGCAACAGCTTCCAAGGTCCGGAGGCAGTACCCCCCACCCCCATGTATCTGACCCAGCTGCCCGTGGCCAGGGGACCACGTGCTCAACTGAAGCTTCCATGGCAGGCCCGGGGACTCAACTTGGACAAAACAGGCACATGTCCTTGCTCTCAACTCATCTGACCCGGGCTCTAAATACCACCCACACCCCACCCTGCCCAACCTGGGCTTCTGCCTGCACCCCAAGGATCCCAGGCCCCGGTCTCCGGGGCCTCTTCACCACACCATCCTTCACCCACTTCCCTGGACTGAAACAGTCAGCTCCCCTGGGCCTCCCTCCTCCCCTGTTCCCCTCCCCCTACACCCAACCCAGGGCCTGTCCTTCTGAGCAGCACCTCCCTTCTCCCCTCACTCACAGTGCAAGGACAAGTCCTGCCTGCAGCCCACAAGCCCCGCTCTGCTGGCCTGCCTGCCTCCCCTGATTCCTGCGACTCCTCCCTGCTCCAGCCGCTGTGTCTCTCACTGCTCCTCTGGGCACCCCCACAGCCTACCCCAGGGCCTTTGCACTGGCCACACCCTTCTTCTTTGATGTCTGAGGGGGCCTCTGCCCGCCCTGACTGCCCCTGCCTCCTTGCCCTTCTTGTCTCTTCTCCAGATCCCTCCTCTTCCAAACACAGTAACTTTGCTTGAGGAAGACCATCTCTCTTGCCTAGGAGACTAGGCAGGGGAGCTGTGCCTCTCCTATGCGCTGAGGACTCCCCAGTGCCCCAGGAAGCCCTGCTGAACGGCCGAATGGTCGAGCTGCCACGCCGTGATGTACCCAGCTCTGCCAGCACGGGTGGCTCGGTGACCCCGTGCCTTGGCGACGGTGGGAATTGTGTCTGTGAGAGTGGGGGTCTCAGAGGGACCCTCACATTTGAAAATGCCCAGAGGTCAGCAAACTTTTTCTGAAGGGGGCCGGAGAGGATTTTCACCTTGGCAGGCCACTGCGGTGGTCTCTCTGCCTTTGTAAAAGCTCCCGATTAGCAATCAGGTCGCCTGAACCCAAGCTGGGGGCTGTCGCTGTCAGGACCAGCTTTGGGGCAAAGACCCTATGGGCCTGGTCTTCAGGGCAGAGCTAAGGCTGGGAGCGTGACTTCCCAGCGCTGTACAAGCAGTAACGCAGTTCCTCATAAGGGCCACTAGAGGCAGGTCCCATCCCGCGCCCCTTCATGTGACAGATGACCAGTGTGGGCACAGACCGGGGAAACCTGCGCTCACAGCGAGCTGGTGGCAGGGCTCAGCATGGCGCATCCCGTCCGCCCTGCTCACACCCGACCTGGCAAGAGGGAGCATGTGGGCGGGGAGAGGGGCGTCCATCCCAGGGACCCCGAAGACCCTCCACCCCTACCCGGTCGGAGGGCCCTGGCCGCCCAGAGGCTCACTTCTTCCCGAGCAGGAACTTGTTGAGCGGCCCGCCGCCCGCCATCTCCATGACCAGCATGAGGTCCTCGGCCTGGCAGACGCCGATGAGCCGCACGATGTAGGGGTTGTCCAGCTGGTGCATGATCTGCGCCTCCCGCATCATCTCGTCCTTGTCCGCCTTCTCCGTGCTGTGCTTCAGCACCTTGATGGCCACGTCGATCTGCTTCCTGGGCCGCGCGGGCCGGGGGAGGGTGCGCGGTGAGTCCCACTCTACCCCCCTCCTCATCGCCGCCCCCCCCCCCGCCCAGCTATTAATGGAGTGGGGGTCCCAGCGCTCGTCTGCCCGGGTTGTCAGCTGTGCACAGCTTACAACTGAGCCCCTTCCCCGAACTGCAGGGGCTCACCCACAGTTCATCTCAGCCCGCTGCCAGGGAGTCGGTGCCGACCCCTCCAGACGGGTTCGAACCACTCTTGTGGGTTCCCGAGGCTGTAACCTCTTACAGGAGTGGGCGGCCTCGTTTTTCGCCCAGGAGCAGCAGGTAGTGTTGAACTGCTGACCTTGCGGTTAGCAGCCTAAGACGTCACCACGCCACGCCCAAGAACGAAGGAGGCAAGGGACCCGACTCTGCAGCGCCCCCGGCATTGGCTGAGGCCTTCACGGCAACTGCAACACAATCTAACCTGTCCCTCCCTCTCTGGAGTTGTCTGTCCCCCCACCCACCCCACCCCACCCCCGCCCCCGCCCGGACAGCTCTCCCAGAACTGCTCTCCTTGGCAAAAGCTGCCTTCCCAGGCAAACGGACGTGGGATTCACTGACAGCCTGGCTCCAGCCCAGCCCCCACCCCCTGCACGCAGGGCCGCCATACTTGCGCATGCGGTAGACGCCCTGGCGAACCGAGCCGAAGTTGCCGCAGCCCAGTTCGATGTCCGCCATGATCAGGTTCTCGCGCTTCAGGTAGAGCTTCTTGTCCTTGAGCTCCTCGGGGTCGCTGTAGGGGCTCTCGTACACGCTCGTGTCCATGGGCAGCGGGCGCGTTTTCGCTGGGGACATGGGGCGCGCTGGGCGCACCCTCCCAGGTCAGGGGGTGGGGAGGGGAAGGGCAGCTTCAAGCCCCCCAGCCCCACCCCAACACACACACACACACACACACACACACACACACACACACACCTCGGACAAGTGTGCACCATGCAGGTGTGCAGCTGGACCTGTAGGTGTGTTTGCAGGTGTTCATGTGTGTGCCTGCATCGACCCCTCGTTCTCCCCTGTGGGTGTATTGTGAAGCTGGTGCTGGCTCTCGGTGTCCTTAGAGGGCACAGCAGAACTGCCCTGGTGGGGTTCAGAGACTATGCATCTTGGTGGGAATAGAAACTGGCATCTCTCTCCTGCAGAGGGGCTGGCAGTTTCGAACTGATGACCTTGCAGGGAGTCCCTGTGATGCCACGAAGGTTTCTTGAAGCTGCAGGTGGGGGACCCTAAAGGCAAGTGCATCTACATCCAGGAATGCACCCCCTGGGCTGTGCCCACCTTTGTGCCCGGGCGTGTTCCCTAACACTCCTTCACGTCTGTGTGTTTAACATGCAGCTGTGAGCACAGGGCGCCGAGGGCAGATAGCTCTGTGTGCACACAGTGCCATGTGTGCACGAGCTGGAGTGTGTCCACAGGTGCACATGTGTATGCACATGCCTGCCCCTGGCTACCTGTGTGTTGTGCAGCCAGGTGCAGGACTGTGAAGGGAGCAGCTGTGTGTGCATGCATGGGAACCGGTTTGCCTCTGTGGGTGACGGGTGTCCCCGCCTTTGAAGTGTACTAGAAACACAGACAATGGAGCCGTCTGTTTGGTTCAAGTCCCGGCTCCTCCACTGTCTGTCTATGAGGCCTTAGAGCGCCACCTGTCTCCCTGGGCGCCCCTTTGTCCTTGTCCAGGGGGCCCACGTCTGTAACAGCTTCAGGAGGAGCGCTGGGAGACTTCAGGGCTCATGTGCTCAGTAAATGGTGTCTGTGCACATGGCAGCCAGGCGTGACCTGGTGCACTTCCTTGCACGGCCGCATGTACATCGATGTGTGTGTGCACAGGCAGGTATGATGGGGGTACAGTGTGTCCACCTGTGAGTGTGCTGTGTGGACTGATCAAGAAAGTTGCCTGCAGGCTTGACTCAACTCCCTACCCCCCAACCCCAGAGCCCAACCAGGGGCCCCTCTCTGTCTGGGCCAGCTCACCGGGCTCAGGCGTATATCCATCTGCGTTAAGGGTGTCCATCCGTCTCTAGGGTTAAAAGTCACGTGGTCAGCCAAAGTCAACTGGGCCTGAGCTGAGAGACCCTAGCCTCTCTTAGGAGACACATATCCTCTGAGGGACAGTGTCCAGACTGTCCATAGTAACTCCATAGTAACTCCTGGTCTCTTCCCCTTTCCCAGCACCCCCAGCCCAGCCCACCCAGCTCCATCCCTACGTCCCTACCTCTGAGGGTCCTGGTCGGCTCAACGTGGATGGATGAGCTGGGAGTGTGGGAGCAGCAGCTCCTGGGGGGAGCAGAAGGGGCAGTGAGGGGTGTGTGGGGACGGGCCTCTCACCCATCAACCCCCACGGCCCCACTCACCTGAGGCGGCGCTGGCACTGGGATTGGGGCAGGCCTCCTTGAGGCAGTAGATGAGCCCATCCGCCTTCAACTTCAGGTACTCCACCAGCTGGAGGGAGCGGGTGTCAGGGCGGGGCCCCCCTCTCCCAGGAGGTTGTGCGTCCAGCATCTCCCCGGGAGCAGGGTGGGTGATAACCTACCTGCCAGAGAGTGTCAAACTTCGTCCCCTCAGGAATGCAGTATTTGCCCGCCTTGTCCTGGCTGATGAGGTAGTGGTACACTGTTTTCCCGTAGATCAGGGACAGCGCATACGTGCCCTGCTCCTTCCGGGGCCTTAGCCTGGAGTGGGGAGAGGAGGTGGTATTCTCGCAGTCACATGTCCCCCTTCGGTGCCCCCACTTCTGGGGACCTCAGTCCCCAGGGGCATGGGGCCAAGATTGCCTTCCTGCTCATCTTCCGGGCTCCTGGATAGCGGTCAGGATTGGGAGAGGTGGGGGAGAGGAACCTACGTGTTCCTAGGGAAGCACACGTCCAGAGCCAGAGGAAACACTGGCCCTCCCAGCAGACGCTTGGTCCTGCACATGTAGTCACCCACAGGTGCACCCTCAGTGCGCCGTTCACCCCCCAGTGTCAGATGCGCCACCACCTGGGAAGGGCACCCAGCCACCCACAGGGGACGCCTGATCCTTCTAACTGGGTGCTCAACCACCCATCGCCAGACACTCAGCCTTCCCTGGAGGAATCCTCAGTCCCCCAGGATCAGACCAGGGAGAATCCTGAGCCTTCTAACACAGACCCAGAGTGACTCGCGAGGGGAAGCCTTGAAACTGTTCCCCTGAAGAGATGGTTCTTTCCCCATGGACACCACAGCCTGACGTGATCATGGGGACATGTGTGCAGATGGCAAGTCACCGTACATCACAGGAGGCTGACACCAACCAGGAGACTGGGCCTTGACTGCCCTCTCCTGGAAATGTCCTAAAAATAGGTATGAGGGGACTTCAAAAATCTTACGGGGAAAGTAGCATAAACAGATCACGGGCTTTGCCCATGAGCTTTTCTGAAGCCTCCACATAAATCAACCGTCCATGCCTGTGATGGGAACCGAGCCCCACTTTGGGCTGTACAAGGTAACCGCATACTCACTCGCCCTGAGGAAACACCCAGAGCAGACACCCGACCCTAACCCTGACCCTGACAGTGAAACCAGTCACTCAGCTCCCAAGGCAGTTTGTCCTGAGTCACTGGATTTCCCACAGAGCAGTGCGGGGCAGCTGGTATGCCGACAGGACGGGCTTGTAGGCAGTGGACGCATCTCCCCTGAGGAAGTGGGCTGAGTTTGATGGAGCTGGTTGGCAGGGAGCAGCGGGAGATAACCATTGGGGTGGTGCCGAGTGGGCCCTGGACGAGTGTCAGTCACCGGACACAATATGGGCAAGCACATGATGATGGACCAGACAGGAGGCAAGTTTGCAACGGGGCCAATCGTGGATCTGAAACACCCAGCTGTGCCCCTGCATCACCAGGCAGGACCTGAGGGCAGGAGCGCAGGGGATGGAACCACCCCACCCCTGCCTACACAGCACAGCCCCCGGAGCACTGCGGCCGCTGTGAGTCCCCGAAGACCCTCAAGAATGGAAAACACCTCTTAGGCGGGTCAAAACCTAAAGTCAGAAACTGGTAACTCCCAGCTGCCCATCAGCAAATGTGTAGGTGTGTTGTGTGGTTTAAGAAAATTTAAAATGAATTAATAAATGAAAGAAAATGAAAAATGGCTACAATATCTGGCAGCTCTTCTACTGGTCCACAGGTGGAACTTACTTCTCCTTCTCCAGAAGTCCAGGCAGGTCTCCCTCTGATCAGTAAGCCGCCAGCAAATAAAACACAGGCAGAGGCTCACAGGGCATCTGTGCCCCAGGCAGGGCCTCTCTTACTCTTACCTGTGCATGGGTCCAAGCTCACCTATGGAACCTTGGATGGGTCCAAGCTCACCTATGGGAAAAGTCACTTGGAGAAGAAGCAGTGCACCCAGTAGGATGACTGCAGACACAGGGGGGACATCACCTCAAGCAAAGTCTTCTGAACTTGGCAAAAATCCCCCCACTGAACTCCGTCTACACTTTGAGCTACAGACTCAAGCTTGAGCTTAAGAAAGTGCCTGTTCTTTTCACTCACTACAATTTACCCAGCAAGACTAAGTGATCCATCTCTGGGATGTTGGGGCTGGACAGGGGGGGCTACCGGAGCTCCTGGAAATACAGCCACTCATTCCTGACACTAGCCACACAGGCAAAGACACAGAGGGTGTGGGTAACTGTATCTATCTCACCGCCAAGCAAGCAGAACGCCAGCGGGATTCCTCTGATCTCAGCAGACGGTCACGGCTCAGCCTGTGGGGCGGAAAGTTTGCAGGCGCTTCCTTCGGGCAGTGTGCTTCTTTGTCAAGCAGCAACTTACTAGCGGTGCAAGTGAGTGGGAGCCCATGATGTTAGCAGGATGAAGCCCACGGCGGGGCTCGAAGTCCCAGCTTCCCAACCTCCCACGCAGGCTTCCCCTGTCAACACCACCCCGAATCCTCTGACACTTTCAGGGATCCTGGGGGACAGTTTTAAAACCATTGGAATCACAGAATCATTAACTATATGTCTGTGAGCACTGGGGGAAGAAGAGAGGAAGAGGGAAAGAGGGAGGAGGGGGAAGAGGAGAGCAGGGGGAGGGGTGGGGGAGGAGAAGGAAGAGGGGAAAGGGAAGAGGAGGGGAAAGGAGAGGGAAGGAAGAGGACGAGCAGGGGGAGGGGTGGTGGGGGAGAAGAAGGAGGAGGAAGAGGAAGAGAAGAAAGAAAAGCAGACCATGAATTAAGAAACAGCTACACGAGGAGCTTGAGGTGACATCAGAGAAAGAAATCTAGCCTGTCCAAACAGCGAAATGACTTTCTGTGGAAGGGAAGCCTGTGAGATGCATGGCCCCTGACTAGTGACATCTCAGTGTCACCCCCAAGAGGACGCGTCTGCAGCAAGTGGACAAAGATGGGTGACATCTGAACCAGCCAGTGCCCAGGTGCTAGAAGGGCTCTCTCTCTCCAGAGGCACCAGATGCTGGCACTGCCTGAAGCTTACAGTCCCAAAGGAACGGCAGCCCAGACGCCCCTCCCCATCACGGCGCCCTCCTCAGTCTGGTCCTAACACTGACTGCTGGCACAACCTTGCCTTTGGGTAGTGTCCTCCCACTCCGTGAAGCCCATGTGCCTGCTTTAGATAACGGGACAGTAACCAGATGACAAGCAGAGGCTTAAGCAGCACACGTTCTAGCCTGCATCTCTGACGACGCCTGGCAAGTCTGACAGCACCACCACTCCTGCCTCCATGACTGTAGGGCTGCCTGAGCCGCCAGCCACCATGGGCATGTGGCCCCCGACCCACTCAGCCCCAGCCCGACTGGCCCCAACCTGAAGACCTGCTCACAGCATTGAGAAAGAAGCACCCTGTTGTGGGAAGAGTACGTAGCGAAAGCTAAGGGGGGCACCTGCAGAGCCGGTTTGTCCCGGGACAGAAAGCAGCACTATCTGAAGTGGTTCAAAAGCCGCCCCTGCAGTTGAACATGATGCGTCACACGCTGACAGACATTCGCTCAGAAGCTTTGGAAACTTCACTTCTGAGGCTAAAATCTGCCTGGTGAAGTGAAAGATTATTTTCTCAGCTGACAGCAGAATTGGCCGGGGGTGGGGGGGTGGGTGGTGGTGGAGGCGGTTCTTGAAGGAGCCCTACAAGCCATCTGTCACACATGCGTGACCTCCCAAGGGTGGAGAAAATCAAGAAAAATGGATCCGTTCCCCCAAATGGGTTGGCCCCAGGGGAGGGAACAGTGCTAAGGGCGAGAGGAAGGAGTCAGGAGGCAGGAACTCGGGTCAGGAAGCATCCCTGAGAACAGAGGCCCTGCACTTCTGCAAGGCCATGGGAGAGAGGTGGGGGTGACATCACGGTCCTCCCTATCTTGATGGCGAGTGGAGTGATCTCAGCTGACATCTGGATGCAATTTGTTGTCCCCCAAGAGGCCCTGTCCAGAAAGCAGCAGCCTCTGACATGGCCCTCAAACACACAGCAGGCTTCTTCCATGAACTCTAGAGAAAGGCTTTCACCATTAAAAACAAAAGCCAGAAAGCTTACAGTCCCACAGTCCAGCTCAAACACATGCATTGATGCACATAGAACTACAGCTGGGGCTGCTGGACAAGCCCCCAGTGGGCAGTTCAAAGCCAGCCGCTCGGAGGGAGAAATGTGAGGCTCTCTCTCCCTGGAAGATAGGCAGCTTTGGAAACTCCATTTCAGTTTGCTGGGAGACAGAGTCCACCGCAAGGCAGTGCGTTATCACTTAGTCATACAATGCTCTATCACTTTATGCTCGGCTGCCACCAAGTCAGCCCCTACGCACAGTGAGCCCAGGCACAATGGCACGAGACCCTTGTGATTTCCAGAAGTAGATTGCCAGGCCTTTCTTCCTAGCCCATCTGAGTCCCGACGCTCTGCCAAACTGGTTCGGCACAATAGATAGGCACAAGCCTCCAATGACAGATGGACGAGAGGGGTGCTGCTTCGAATCCACCCAGGTCTCCTACGTGGAAGGCGAGCATGCTGTCATGGGGCCACCGCTGCCTGCGCTATCCCTACACACAGTAATTCACAAAGTCCTGTCAACTTGCCAAGGATTGAGTCCAGCCTGTCAATCAGGTTCAAGCTCGATAACCTCACTTGCAAGCGCGTAGGAGAAAAATAGCTGACTGGAGGCCAGATACACACTCCATGCCCTGCTTCGTCTTGCTGCTGACAAGTCTCATGGGGCTGCACGGATGGAACCAGAGCCCCGGAGCCGGAGTCATGCGGAGAACCACTGCCACTGGATCCACAAGACTTTCCACCCACTGGCCTGCAATCTTCCTGTATTCTGTGTCATTGCCTGCGCTGCATGATCTGAAGAAGAATTTATAGACTGGCATTGAACAGATGGACTTATAGACTTGATCTGGACTGGGCTTGGATGTTTTCTCAATATACAATTGCTCTGTGATATAAAGCTCTTTCTATACACATATAAATGTCTCTGGATTTGTTTCTCTAGTCAACCCAAACGAACACACAAACCTTTGGGGTGGACACTGCTATCACCACAAGGCAGTCAGGGAGAGGTGCTTCAACGCTCTCCCAGGGCTTCCACCTCACCCAGGTAAGAGTCGAGCTCCACATGTATTCCAGCTGTTGCACCCCTCTCTTACTTCCCCACCCCCTCCCCTTGCATACCAGACTCCAGTCACATTGCCTCCTGGATGTTTCTCGAACCGGTGAACCCGCCTTCTCGCCATTTATATTGCTGTCTCCTTTGCTGCCTTTGCCAGAACATTCTGCCACCTCCTTTGGTTTGAAAACCCCATGGCCCTTTGTGGTAGTTAGATAATCTGGTGTCAATTTACAGAGGGGTAGAGTCTAGCCAGTCAATCAGATAGCACCTTGAGGTCTCCTCTAGAGACACCACAGAGATAGATAGCTCACTGGAGGCCAGACACAGATAGACTCTGTCTGCTTCATCTTTCCTGTTGATAAGTCACATGGAGTTATGCTAGAGCCCTGAAGCTGGAGAAGCCACGTGAGACCCATGCCAGCACTGAGATGCTTCCACTGCCACTGCATCCCCAAGATATCCACTCATTGGCCTGTGATCTTTCTGCATTCAACGTCATGTTTTTCGTGAGGCTAACGAAGATTGTTAGATTGATATCCGACCTATGGGCTAATATTGGACTTAGGGACTTTGATCTGGGCTGAGATTTTTCTCAATAGTCAATTGCTCTTGTATATAAAGCTCTTACACATATGTGAGTGCCTATGAAATTGTTTCTCTAGTCGACCCAGACGAACATACCCCCTTTCAGGAAGGCAATCCAAAACTGCAACCCGCCTGTGTACACCTAAGACTGTCTGATAGGCAGTTATACTGATACATCGATTTTGTTTGTTTGTTTACCTGTGTCACCAGGCAGGGATTTGTGTCTGTTCTGTTCGCTGCTGGGTCCTCAGTGCCTGACACACAATAGGTATCCATGAGACAGTTCTTTTGTTTTTGCTGTTGTTTGTTTTGTTTTGTTCTTTTTTGGGGGGGCATCACTTCCCTCCGGTGGAAGTGGGAGGCCCAGCTTTGCTCCTGTAGAGCTGCTGCTGGATTTGAACTGCCGAGCCAGTGGACCGCAGTCCCGCACTCAACCACTACGCCACCGGGGCTCAGCCCTGAGACACTTCTTTGTTTTTTGTTGTTTTGGGTTTTTGGGGGGGGGAGGGCATCACTGCCCTCTGGTGGTGGGAGCAGGAGGCCCACCTTTGCTCCTGTGGAGCCGCTGCTGGAATTGAACCTCCATCCCAGTGGGCCACAGTCCCGCGCACAACCACTACATCAC
This sequence comes from Nesogale talazaci, assembly GCA_004026705.1. NCBI lineage: Eukaryota > Metazoa > Chordata > Mammalia > Afrosoricida > Tenrecidae > Nesogale > Nesogale talazaci. Next base: position 16,865 of record PVJH01015709.1, on the reverse strand, counting down.
GGAGTTCACATTGAAAGGGGAAATGGAGGCAAGGAAAAGTTCCACTACTTGCCCAAGGCCTCAAGTCAATCCGGGGCAGAAACCAGATGCCAACCACTGCCATGTGAAAATTCCCTTCTCACTCAAAAGACTCACTGCCGGCGAGTCGATTGCAACTTATAGCCATTGCATAGCATGGAACAGAACTACTCCCCCCTCTCCCCCCCACCCCGTGGGTTTCCTGGATAGGAACTCTTACAAAAGTTGAAAGCCTCACTTTCCCCCTTGGAGCAGCTGGCGGCTTTGAACTGCCAACCTTGCAGTCAGGAGCCCAACGTGTAGTCATCTCTCTGCAAGCGCATAAAAGTGCATGCGTATCCACAGGCCCATGCCTGCACACTCAGCTCTACCCCAGGCTTCCGCCTACGTACAGGAACTTGCCGTCTGTCTGCCCGCCCGAGTAGAGTTTGCGCTCGGCCTCCTCGCGGGTCAGGGTGTGGTGGTACCAGGGCATCCGTTCGTGGGCCGTGGTGGCGATGAGTTTCTCCACCTGGGGGGCCTGGCTGATGATGGCCTGTTCCAGCGCCTCGCCCTGGGGAAGGAAGGCGGGTGTCGGGCAGCTACAGGTGCGGGACCCAGATCCCGAGCTCTCCTACTCGAAGGGTCCCCACGAAACACCCCCCCCCCTCCACACACCCAAGACTATCTCTGGCAGATGGTTGGGACAGCCCCCACAATCTCCATTCAGGCCAAGTTCACTCATCTTACTCATGCTCCCTACCGGACCTTCCTCCCTCCCCCCACCCCTGCCTTCCATCCCAACGTTCAAGCCTGACGTGGGCAGTCGGGCACCGGGGTGGACTGCCCCAATGGACCGCCCAGTCCAGGCCACCCCATCCTATCAGACTCAGCTCTAGTCCAAGTTACCACACACACACACACACACACACACACACACCCTACCTGTGCACACCTCTGCCTTCTGGTGTAGCCTGAGAACACACTGCAGCACACCGCTTGGGGTGGGGAAGAGGACCCGGCACCAGGGCCACCCCTGCTCCCCTGCCCCCACGGGCTCCTCCCAGATGCTGCCCGCATCCAGAGCCCCATTCCTTCAGCTTGCAAGCCAGGAACACCTTAGACCGGCCCAGGCTGGGGAAGACCAGCTCCTCCCCGGCGCCAACCCCACTCCGAGGCCCCACCTATGGCTCCGAGGCCCCGCCCCCAGAGCGTCGCCCCGCCCACCCCGTGCCTCGCCCCGCCCCCCGCTCTCACCTCCAGCTTCCACGTCTGACGGACGTAGTCCCGCACCATGGCGTCGCGCAGGCAGTCGAAGACGCCGGCCTGCGGCTCGAGGCCCGGCGGCCGGTTGCACGGCTTGCGCAGGTTGCAGGGCAGCCCGTCGGGGTCGCGCGAGTAGAACTCGCAGAGCTCGGCCGGCCCGCAGTGCGCCTTGCCGCCCGCGATGGCGTAGGTGCCGTTGAGCTGGCGCTCGATGGGGAAGTGGTGGAAGCGCACGTCGTGCACGAGCGAGAGCACGTAGCCGCCCAGCGAGCGCAGGCACTGGCGCAGCAGGAAGAGCCCGTCGGCCATGCCCGCCAGCTTCAGGTGGTCCTCGGCCTCGGCGCGCGAGATGCTGCCGTAGAAGAAGGGCAGGTGCGCCGCGGGGTCCGGCATGGCCCTCTCCGCCTGGCACTGGTTGGGTGCCCTCGCCTCGCCTGTGGGTTCAGAGGGAGGGGGGGGAGTGTTGGGGTACATCAGAGCCTCAGCCGAACCGGGTCCGCGGGGCCCAGCCATGACACCATCTGTGCTGCCTACCCTGCCGGTGGTGGCGACCCTGTTCTGGGCCAGTCAGCTTGGAGTGGAGCCTCAGCCTGCTGTCCTCCCATCGGGAAGCGCGGTTCCGCCTCTGACCTCGGGTGGGGTGCACAGATGGCCACACCCAGAACCGTCCCTTCGTTTCCCAAACCGTGTTGAATTCTAGCTGCCTTTCAGACGCAGTCAAACCCAAAAGCCCACTGCCATCGAGCGGTACGTCTTTATGGGCTTCATCTTTCTCCTGCCGAGTGGCAGGTGGGAAGCCCCAGCCTCCCAGTTAATAACGCACAGCCTACCACACGACGTTTCAGACTCCGAGTACTGAGAATGTGGTGATGGCCAGTGAGCCCTGAAGAGAACACTCGTAAGTGAATGGGTGTGAAAAACAAGGAAAGCCACTAAAATAGCAATTCCGGCTTGAGGTTAAGTATTAGAAAGGAAATAGGAAGAGGATGCTGGTCAGCTGGAGTCTGCAGGGGTATTAAAACCTCATCAGCTTCCTCTTCGAGAAAACTGTCGATCTCCTTGTAAAGAAGAAAGCCGAAAAAGAAAACTGAAGGTCCTTGAACATCAGTCTCCTTGACCTTGAGGTCAGAAGGATTAGATGGCACCCAGCCACCAAGCCCCATCACTCTGGAAGGGCTCACATTAAAAAGTCTTGAATAAAGTGTGAGAGAAATATGATGTAAAACTCAAATTCAGGAAAAGGGAAAAGAGCCACATAATCACAGCAACCAATGCAAACGGCATTTGGTAGCATCCAACAACTGTTCCTGATAAAAGCTCGCATCAAAATAGCAAAAAGAAAATTTCTCCCATAATTAAGGATATGCAAAATCAACAGGCAGCATTGTTCTCAATGGGGATTGAAAACAATCCCCTTACAAAGAGGAACCAGACAAGGTCCCACACCACTAATTTAACAAAGTGCGTGGGATTTCCAGCCAGGGCAACCAAGCAAGGATAGTGGATGGAAAGGCATCTAAATTGATAAAGAATAAGTAAAACTACCCCTACGTGCATGTGATATGACTCGCTATACAGAAAACTCCAGAGACTCAGTAAGGTAATTATTGAAACTAATAGCAAAATTCAGCAAAGTGACAGGTTCTAGTATCAACATTAGAAAATTCAGTCAAATTTCTTTACATCAATGGCGAGAACTTTGAAAAGAAAATAAGACCCCTAAACCACACACATTTATAATAGCTACCAAAATGTACAAGAGGGTACCCCCTTATCCCCCCAAACCAAAGCTAATTTATTAGGGGTTTTATATGGAGAGAGTGTATTTCACCAGGTCAGACTATTAGTCAGATTTTTTTTATTTAGAAGATTGTGTAACAAGATTGTGTAACCATGTGTGACCAAAAAAAGCCTGATTTGTGGAAGACAGGGCTACAACACACCTCTTGCAGCCATCTCAGCGGACCAGGTTTTGCAAAAACAGCATGCCTCTCTTGTCCCCTGTACCATCCTCAACTGACCTCGCTATGTGCAACTTTTTGTTCCCGCTTATGAAGAATGACACAAAAGCTCAGCAACCTGATGATGTAGAAGAGATAAAGAGGTGACGAAGAAAAGAGGGAGGTGCTGCCAGCCATAAAAACAGATGAGCTTGAAAAATGTTTCCAAGAATGGAATCACAGATTTGACAAATGTATTAAGGGTAATAGTACTTTGAAGGTGATAAGCTTCGTTTTTTTTGTTTTTTAAAATAAATACAGAACTTTGAAAAAATTCTGGGTTTTTTTGGGGGGTACCCCCTCATAGAATTTAAGAAAAAAAACTCAACTTAGCACTGTCAAGTCAATTCTGACTCAAACTAAACCTAACCAGAGTAACAAAAGGCATATGAAGAAACTACAAAACACACTACAAAAACTAAAAGAGACCTACATAAATAAAGAACATGCCATGTTCCTGAATAGGAAGATTTAACCTTGTGAAAATGTCAAAACTACATAAAGTGTCCTCCTACAGATAAAATGCATTTCTGATTCCAATTCCATCAACATTCTTTAAGGAATTGGAAATAGCTAATCACTAATTTTATATGGAATAAAGGAACAGGACCATAAATAAGTACTACTGAAGAACAAAGTAAGAGGTCTCACACTTTCCTCATTTCAAAACCTACAATATAATTTTAATAGTCAAAACAACTAGTACTGGTAGTGCAACACACATAAAGACTAATGGAACAGACTTGAAAAACCCAGAAGTAAATATACCCACCTATGGACATCTGGTCTTTGTCAAAAGATCAAAACTCATTAAATGGGGAGGAGACAGTCTCAATAAACTGTGCTGGAAAAACTAGATATCTCTTTGTAGGAAAATGAAACAGGATCTGTATTTCACACTCTATGAAAAATTTACTTCAAGATGGATCAAAGAGGGCTGAGCCCTGGTGGCGTAGTGGTTGTGCGCCGCGGGACTGCGGCCCACTGGGACGGAGGTTCAATTCCAGCAGTGGGGCTGGGCCTCCTACTCCCACCGCCGAGAGCAGTGATGCTCAAAAAAAAAAAGATGGATCAAAGACCTAAATGTAAAACCTAAAACTATAAAGAGGGCAAAAAGGGAAAAAAGGTCAAACTTAGAGGTCCTAATTTTTGTCATAAATAGAAAATCAAACATAACCAAAAATTCACAAGCAGCGGAAGGTGAACTAGATGACTGGGAATTAATTATGAATGTACATAAAAAGAATTCTGCAAAACAATAAAAAGAAAACCTACAGATTGGGGGGCGCTTATATTTAGCCATAAGTTTTCGGACAAGAAAGTAATCTCAAAACTTATAGCAAGACCTCAACAATAAAAAGACAACCCACCCTGAAAATGGACAGAGGATATCAACAGACACTTCACCAAAAAACTTATCCAGGCAGTCAACACACATAAAGAATTGCTAGTGATTATTAGCCACAGAGAGATGCACATCATAACAACAATGTAAACCCATTGCTCTCAAGTTGATTCTGACCCATAGTGGCCCTATGGGACAGAGTAGAAGTGCCCCAATGGGACAGAGTAGAAGTGCCCCACGGTATTTTCGAGACTTAATCAGTATGGGAGCAGATATGAAAACGAGTGAATTTGAACCATTTGGTGAACTGTCCAACTGCTAACCCACCGCACCACCAGGACTCGTCAGCAATATTCAAACCCCAACTCACTGCCAGCGAGTCCATTCTGACTCATAGCCACCCTCTGATGGGACAGAGTAGAACGATCCTTGTGGGTTTCTGAGACTGTAACTCTTTAGGGGAGTAGAAGCCTCATCTCACTTCCAAGGAGCCACTGATGGCTTCAAACTGTTAACCTTGAGATTAGCAGCCAGACCCTATCACCACTGCACCACTTGTAAAGTTTAGTAAGACAGAAAATAAGATGCTAGAAAGGGTGTGGAACCTTCATACACAGCTGGTGCAACCTCTATGTAAAATGGCATGGCACTTTCTTTAAAAGTTGGAGATAGGGCTGAGCCCCGGTGGCGTAGTGGTTGTGCGTGGGACTGCGGCCCACTGGGACGGAGGTTCAATTCCAGCAGTGGGGCTGGGCCTCCTACTCCTACCGCCGGAGAGCAGTGATGCCCAAAAAAAAAAAAAAAAAAAGTTGGAGATAGTTGATCCAGACATTCTACTACTAGGCACATATCCATACAAAGAATCTGGGACATGAGCAGATGTGCACTCCCATGTTCACTGCAGCATTATTTGCAAAAGCTCAGAGATGGAGGTAACCTCAGTTCCGATCAACAGATGAACAGACACACGATGGCACATACAGACAGTGGGATGCTATGCCGTTTTGAAGAATAATGAAGAACCCCCAAGATACTTCCTGATGTCAGTGAACCTGGAAGATATGGTGCTGAGTGACACAAGTTAATCACAAAGGATTAAATATTGTCTCAATCCACCACTACAAGACGCCAAGGAAATATTTACACACGGGGGAAAAGCATCCATTGATAGTTAACCGGGGCCGAGCAGGGAGGAGCGGGGAAACATCACTAACTAGATAATCCACTATCACTCAGTGCCATCTGGTCCATGCCGACTAGACATTGATTTGGGTGAAGGGAAAGGCAAATAGGTCATAAGGGACTGATCACACTATCACTGTAGAAAAAGAAAACAGGTACACAAGAGTTACGACAAAGGTAAATACAAGTGAATTGTGTATACAATCATGTATCATCAATAGTAACAAATATTCCTCTACAAATGGATACGAAGGCAGACAGGCAAGAAAAACAGCTATGTGTTGTCACCTTTTACCCTCACTGCCACAGAGGCAATAGGGACTCACAGCGACCCTGTAGGATAAAGTAGAACTACTCACTGTGGGTTTCCGAGACTGTTTACAGGAGTAGAAAACCTTATTTTTCCCCCTTGGAGCGACTGATGGTTTTGAACTGCTGACCTTGTGTGAGCTTCAGCCCAACAGGCAGCCACTACGCCACGAGGGTTCTTTATCTTTCACAGTCACAATCCTAAAAAGGTTTGGAAAACAATATTTCTACATCTTGTGTGTGCTGTAAATATATCAATGTACATAATTTATAGAACAAATGGGGTGAAGGGAACCTGCTTAACCACAACAGAACACCTTAGGAAATGGGTTGCTGTAGGCGTAAGACCCTGGTCTTGGGGGACACAAAGATCACGTGGCCTGGCATAGTTCACAAAGACAAGATTCCACATCCTATTTTGATGAGTAAGGAGTGGGGTCTTAAAAGCTTCCAAATGCAACCATTGATTGCTCTGTCCCAGTCCAGAGCACCAAAAGCAAAGAAAGTCAAAGAGAGATGAAAACACTCATCACAAGGACTAATGAACCGTGAAAACTTTTGTATCCACGACTTTGAGACCAGAAGAACTAGACGGTGCCCTGTCTGACTCCTCTGAGAGGGGTAACAGCGTGTCGGGGTAGGGGTAGGTAAAACAAAAGTCACAATCATGAAATAGACCGGGCTTATAAGTTGGAGAGAGATGGGTGACATTTCTGAGGTGATAGCTTTCAGACACTCTTCAGACCTGGAGCAGCACAGACACACCTAGATAGATGGTGAGCGATAATTTTAGGGAGGTATGAACTCCTTAGAAGAATCGATACTGGCGATCAAAGGATGGAATTTGCACAAGGATAAAGCTCAAAAGGCAGAGAGAGGTGGGGGAAAAGGGATACATGGAAACAGTCCACACAGGAAGGAAGTAGGGAGAGAGCTGTTTCATTGGCTGAACAGTCATCAATGTTGGCGAACAAAATCATGAATGGAATCGTGAATGGAAAACCAATGTGCTCTGCAAACTTTCAAATCACAAAAAGTTCAATAGAAGGAATCAAGGAAGCTCCTAGGTATTCACCCTAGAGAAGTGAGATGTCAATGTTTGGAGAAAAACTTGGGCAGAAATAGTTATGGCTGCTCAGAACGGCCCAAAATTGGAAACAGTTCAAGTGTTTTCCAACAGATGGATCAACAAGCTGGCACACTGGTCCTTTACGGTAGGTTGGAAAGATATACACAGCAACACACCTGGGTCTCAAGGGCATTACAGTGAACGTAAGAAGCGGGGTCAACTCATAGGTTCCAAATAGTCTGATCCCATTCAAAACTGTAGGGAGGGGATTATCAAGGGTGGTCACCGAGGTAGGAGGTAGGAGGGACTCCAAGAGGGCCTGAGGGGCTTTGGGGGAATAATCTAGAATCTTGGTGATGGTGGTAGTTTCCCACTGGTGTGTGCTTGCCGACTCTCACCGAAGGTTCACTAAAATGGGTGAATTTGGGCTTGTGTTCAGTTCCAACTCGGAGCAAAAAAGCCCTGGGTCATTCAGCAGCCTGTCATTGCAAGGTCTGAGCCTGTCGTCACAATGTCTGAGCCTGTTGTTGTACTAGCTGCCTTCAATTCTTCTTCTTCTTCTCCTCCTCCTCCTCCTTTTTTAATTGAAGGGGTAGAAAGGAGGTATCAATCCATCAAACCCCAAATGGAAATCACTGCCATCAAGTCGATTCTGACTCATAGCGAGCCTGTAGGCCAGGGCAATAGTGCCCCCATGGGATTTCTGAGCCTGTCGTCCTTTAAAGGGACAGAAAGCTTCCCCTTTCTCCTGTGGAGCAACTGGTGGTTTCGAACTATGGATTCTACCATTAGCAGCCCAACTCGTGACCACTATACCACCACTAGCCGGAATAGGAAAGGCAGGCCTATTGCTATTTCCGGGACTCTCACCCTCTCATCCAGACTGCACATCTATCTGCCCCCTTTCTCCCCAGCTGCCCTCCTGGTGGCGTGGAGTGCTCACCAGCAGGGATGAGCAGTGAGTGGTCAGTGCCCTCCTCCGTGCGAAGGCCCCTGAGTGGCCAAGGCAGCCCCTCCTGCCTGTCGGACCGGGCTCTGTCCACAGCTGGGCCTCCCTTATTGGCACCTCCCTGCCTGTGGCTGCACCTGGCCCGCCCAGGCCTCCCCCTAGTCCAGCGCCCCCCCTTCCCGCCCCCCCAGGTCTGCTGGCATTGCTCTTAATCTTCACAGGCTGTTCTGTTAACACAGCCGGAGATCCAGGTCTCACTCCGGGAGCCTGGGGCTGCCTGGCCCCCAGCCTATTTCCCACAAGAGCCAAACTCCAGGAACTGCAGGATGCTGCTAGCCCATTCCTCCTCAAGGTCTCTGGCTCAGGGGTCTGCTGTGCTCCCTCCTGCCCACCTCATTGAATGGAACATCCTCTGCCCTCTGCTGTAGCCAGCCGGCTGCCAAGTCCCCGCCATCCTTCTATTCGTACCGGCCCCTTCCCCCCTTGCACCTTCCCACGTGCCTCCATCTTCCCTAGGCCGGCCAGCCCTGTCCCCTAGCCCCCCAGAGGTGCTGGCCCACAACATCCGCGTGCACAGAACGAGGGGCTCAGTGGGGGCCGGTCCAGGGCCCTGGGTTGGGGTGGGGGAGCCGAGCTGGTCTCTGGGCAGGAAGCTGCGGCAGGAAGCTGTCGGCAGCACGGTTTGAGGAGCCCCTCCTCATGGTGGCCACAGGTGCAGCCTGGGTAGCTGTAGAGGGGGTGAGGGCAGACGTCTGAGTGGGTGGGGTGAAGTAGGGTGAGGACCGGCGCTGGAGCTGGGCTAGCCCCCCCCCCCTCCAACAACCTGAGAAGTCCAAGGGGTCAGTGCATTCCCCGTGTCTCCTCAGCTTCACCCCAAGCCTTCCAATCTGGACCAGCAAGAATGATTGCAACTGCCCTGCTTCCCGGAAGACTGTCTCCCTGCCTGTCCCCCTGGGTGTGACTGGGATGGGGCCACGTTCCCAGAATCGTGCAACAAGAAGTGCTGAGGAAGAGAGAGGGGAAGGAGGTGGACAGAGAGGAGGAACGGCAGATGGATGAAGTTGGAATCACCCGAGCTGTTCCCGAGCTGGGCCAGCAGATGGCGGCAGCTGGACCCCTGGGAAGCCTGCCTGGTGACGCATTTATGCTCAGGAGAGCCAGGCGATTCTGTGTGCAGCCTGCCCCTGGCACCCTAGACTAGGGTCTGAGGCTCGGAGGTTTCTGCACTGCGCTGTGCACAAAGTCACACCCTCCCAGGAGAAGAAGTCACACCATAGCTGGAGCACCGTCACACCCTGCTCAGCCAGAGCTGAACTCAAGCAGCCTCCCCTGGACCTGACCCTTCATCCATTCTCCCCAGTCCCAGGTCCTTTCCCGAGGGTGCAACCCTCCCTGGTCACCCCAGAGAGCCACCCATCTGGTTCCCACCACCCAGGAGGAGGAAGCCCTTGAACCTGGACAGGTACTCTGTTCCCTTCCTTCCTGGGTAAAGGCAGGGGCACAGAGATAAGCTATGTTCTAAAAAGTCTTTCAAAGGGAAAGGGTTCACACGGCCCAAGAGATTTTTCACAAGCCGTACAGGTTAAGGTGACCAGACGTCTGGCTTTTTAACAGTTTGTCCCACGTTCCGCGGCATTTTAAAATTAAGTAAATATATTACAATACTGATTTTGCATTCTAGGAACATTTTTTTGTTGCTCCATATAGAACAAGTTTTTCATCAAAAACTCCCCCCGCTCCCGGCCTGGTCAATGGTATCCCGCTTAAAATCTGGTCACTTTACGTACAGGGCATATTAGCATCTTGACGGCTGAAAGGAACCACTAAGTGAGAATGGGTGTGATTCCGTGTCGTCCCCACACTGACCTCCCAGGGCATGGCAGATCTGCCACGTGTCAAAAGACCTGACTGCCCCCATTGAAGTCACTCCCATGGCTCCCTGGAGTGGCCTGCCACGTAAGCAAGAAATACACTAGGAAGGGCCCTCTCCCTGGAACCCCCAACCCAGGGGATCAAAGGGCCACCTTCTCAGGGAGCAAGCTGAGAAGGCAGTAGGGGAGGGGGGCAAGATAAACAGGAACCTGATCACCCCAGGGAGGAAGGGGGAACCCCCATGGAATTGTGGACAGGGACGTCAGCCTGTTCTGTCAACCTTTATCCCGACCACAGTATAAAGTTAAAGAAATCCCCGATGGACTCCCCATCGCCCAGAGGGGAAACTGAGGCGGCCACTCTACAAAGCAAACGAGCAGGAGGGGGCAAGGCTCTGCATGCCACGCTCAGAAATGGGGGATGTGCGGCTCATGTCTCCCTCGCCGACCTGCCAGCACCCTGGCTCTCCCACTGAGTCCCCGCTTCTCTCCCCAGAACCCAGGGGTCCTGCTCCTGGGTCCCCAGGCCACAGGAGGCCCCTCCCCAAGCACCCACCAACAGACAGCGCTCCGAGGAGGACTGTGCAGGCACGGGCTGGGGGAAGTGGCAGCTGGGTGACCCTCTAAAGGACAGTCACAGACATCGTCACTTACTGACATAGAGCGCTACCTGCTGGACTGTGAAGTTCAAGGTCCGCAGTTCAAAGGCACGAGCCGCCCCCAGGGAGAGAGAGAGAGAGAGAGAGAGAGAGAGAGAGAGAGAGAGAGACGAGGCTGTCTACTCCTGTGGGGAGTTCCTGGAGACCCTGTCCTCGGGGGTCTCTATGGGTGGGGATGTCTCAAGAGCGACGTTGGGGGTTGGGTTAGGAACCTGGGAGCCCTGGGGGCAGGGACCACTAAAAGAAAGGTCATTTGAATTCATCAGCCTCCGCTAAGGAAGAAGATAAGGTCGTTGATGGGCTTCTGGGACGATTCCCAGCCTGGCAAACCCCCTGGGTGGGAATTCACTGGGAAGCTGCAGGTTTGGTTTCTCGCTGGTTTGCTCATTCTGTTGAGCCTGGTGGGTGGGTGGTTCTAATACACTTGCCAGTCAAGTGGAAGTTCAGGCGGCTATTCAGGGCGACCAAGAACCAACGCAGAAGAAAGGCCTGGCCACCGGCTTCCGAAACACCAGGCCTGGAAAACCCTGTGCAGCACAGATTGACTGTGGCACTCAGCGTAGTCGCCACGACTCAGACCAACTTCAAGGCCCCTGCTTCACCACCGCCATGCCAGGGGGGCGAAGGGCCGTGCACGCGGCTGGAGACCACAGGAACCCCCGGCAGAAGGCAACGCTGCCTGATCCTGAGCAGGCCTCACAAGTGTCGCTCTGCACCGGCCCACGTGGTGGCCACCGTGACACTCCACGGAGACAGGGGCCTCCCTAGGTGAGTCCCCACCACAGGTCAACTGCATTCAATGGGCCAGGTGGCATCTAGCCTCAGGCCTGCGCAACGCCCGGACGCGGGTCTCCCCAGTGGCTCTCACTGCGCCAGCTCTCTGCCCAAGCGCCCCTTCCTCCAGGAGGCACCCTCTGACCTCTCAGCCTAGCATCACCCCCTCCCTGTGTGCTCAAGCCGACCTGACCGTTCTGATGAGACATGGTGGGGGGGGGGGGGAGCTTTAAAGAGTTTGTGGGGCAACGGGATCAAAGGGTAATGGAGTGGCCCCAGGAACTGTATGGCGTGCCCTCCATACGTCCTGGCGTTTTGAGGGGTCCTCTTTCCCTGGCGGGAGCCCTGGCACAACAGTGATTACACACGAGGCTGCTAACTGCGGGGCCAGCAGTGTGAAACCACCAGCTGCTCCTCAGGATAGAGATGGGGTTTTCTAGTCCCCCAAAGAGATGCCGTCTCAGAAACCCATCGGGGTTGTTCTGCCCTGTCCTGGTGGCCACTGTGAGTCAGTGTCCACTTGGTGTTTTTCCATCCCAAGCACCCTGAGAGTCATCGTCACGTCCCTCTACCTACACTATGAAGAATATAGGAGATGACAGGAGAGGCTCAATGGATGTCTGTGGATTCAATCAACTCATCGCATAGTTAGCGCCTTCATATAAATGTTACTGCTCTAGAGGTCCCTGGGCAGGGTAGGGGTGACTTAAGGATAAGGTGACCAGGCATCCTGCTTTTCAACAATTTAACAACGCCCCGCAGCATTTTAAAATGAAAATAAATATATTACAATACTATTTTTCCGTCCCTTGAACATTTTTGTTGCTCCACATAGACCAAGTTTGTCATCAAGAATTCACCCCCCTCCCCCTGGTCCATGGTGCCCCGCTTAAAATCTGGTCACTTTAACTGGACCAAAACCCACTTGGGCTGGCTGGGGACACTGCTACATGGTCTTGAAACCTCAGCAGTCTGCTGAGAGGTGAAGGGCCCTCGGGGCTTCCTGCAGCAATGCTGAGAGGTGCCCGTGGTAGAAGGCAAGGGGGGTGTTTGCAGCTCCCTCTGCCAGAACAATGGCTACCCCCTTCTCCCTGCGTCTGGTCCTGGTTCAGCGGTTTCCTCCCGGGAAACAAACAAACAAAAAACTCACCACCACTGAGCTGATTCCAACCCACCCCCACCCTAAAGAAGAGGGTGGGACCCCCTGTGGGTGTCTGACACTGCGACTCTACACAGGCCTCGTCTTCCTGCCAAGGAGCGGTGGGGTGGTTTTAAACCTCCGGTCTTGCAGATTGAAGCCCGACTCAAAACCACTATGCCACCAGGGCGCCTCCCTCCTCCCGGAAGTCCTCCAGAATTCCCACTAGATCCAGGCCTCCCCGCAGCGCCTGGGTCCTCCTCTGGACTCCCAGGAACCCCAGCCCACTCGAGTCCTGATAGCCTTGTGCTGTCATTGTCTGCTCGCTCCCCTGTCCCTGGTCTGACGGAGTTTCCCAAGGCTCAGTGCAGGGGTGGGGGTGGGGGTATCATCTCTGCTGCAATCCCTGCTTTTTCCCAGTGAGTGGGTGTCGCATAGGAAACTGTGGTAGGAGTAACTCTGATGCTGGGGACTATGCCAAGCCACTTCTAAATATCCACCCCTCCACTTTCCGTCAAGAGCGAGCTGTTCTCCCCGGTCCTGGCTCAGCCCCTGAGGCTCCGAGACAACAGAACCATGCTCAGAAGCACACAGCCTGCGAGCGACGATGCAGGGTTTGAACCCCGGTCTCTCGGACCCCGCAGCCAGGATGTAACCACACATTAGGCACTGGGAGAACTGAAACCACCACACCGAGCGGGGCCCTGCACACCCTGAGGTCATGTTGCACCTTGAGCTGCCTTTAATGGTCAAAGCCCAGAGGGTGCCCTCCCCACTCCCCCCCCCTCCCACTATGGCCCTGGCCTGCCTGGGTTCTCAGGGCTGGGGGAATCTCAGCCAGGGGCTTCCCCTCCCTGGGAGTCAGCATGGCGCTGCGCTGGTGCTGGGTCCTGGTGAACCGCTGTTCTATCCAGAGGCCGGAGCACACACATCTGTATTCTCCAGAGGTTCCTCTGCCTCCGGGAGCCTAAGGCGCAGCCCTGGAGGGGCCCAGCCGGAGGCCAGGGACTGAGGCTGAGCAGGGGTCTCTGTGTGGCTGGACACGACCACTCACCTGCCTGTCTGGAGTGAGAGCCGCTTCCCTCTGGTGACCACAGCTGGCTTCCTTCCCCAGGGGCTACTTCCACCCAGGCCTGCTCGGCCCACCTCCCCCAGACCCAGGCCCTGCTTGAAGCCACAGGGATGACTTACCTGGGGGATGTGCTGGTGAAGTGAACAGGCCACCGGGGGTCTCTGGTCCCCAACACCGACGAATCCGGGCCCGACTTAGGTTCTGCTGTCACCCACTAGACACACACACACACACACACACACACACACACAGGACAAAGCGTAAGGGGTTCACACCCAACAGGGTCTTCCAGGCCAGGGGAATTTTACTCCCCAAGACGCTCCGGGTGGGAATAGTGGCAGGACAGGGGCAGAAGGTCCAGGGAAGGACACTTGCCTGCAGGTGCCGGTGGCGGCCTGAGGCCCAAGCAGGGCGTGGAGCTTGCCGGAAGGACTGTTGTGTTCTTCACCGTGGCTTTTTCTGAAACTCAGCCTATTTCCTTGATGCAAAGACAGGAAAGGGGGCTGTGTTTGAAGTTGACATCGACGTCACAAAGTGCTGTGTTCAAGGAAAATCGCAGTGCCCCGTGTTCCGGAGAATGCAGAGGGCATTTCCGGGGCCTTACCATGCCAGCCCCAGCAGTGGTGAGGAAACTGAGGACCAACCCCTGACTGGGGATCACGCCACAGAGTAATGATAACACCTGCAGGTCCCAAAGCTCATCTGTCTGAACTTTTGCCAAAATGGAGGTTGGCGGGTAAGAGGTGGGGCTGGTAGTGGGAGGGGGAACCCAGGACACTTTGGAAAGTAGATGGCCCCACTGTCTCCTCCCCTGGGATTATCAAGGCACTGCCTGCCTGTGGTCAATCCCCCTCACCCCCTTTAGACTGCAGGGGGATGGGACACACCTTACCAGCAGAGCATATTAAAAACCCCAAACTGCCATTGAGTCGATGCCGACCCATTGAACCCTTTAGGGCAGGGTAGACGTGCCCCTGTGAGTTACCGAGACTCTAACTCTTTACAGAAGTAGAAATGTCTGTCTGTCTGTCTTCCCCGGTGAGCTGGAGGAGACCCTCGACATCACCGGAACCAGCTAACATCACAGGCCTCCGCAAAGAGAAGCGAGCAGTTCTGGCCAGCGTAGTAAAACGCACAGCCGTGGAGCCGGCTGTGACTCACAGGGCCCCGGAGGAGAGGGAGCACTGTTCTCGTGGGATTCCAAGACGGGCCGTCGATGGGAGCAGGGGCTCCCATCGATGACTTTGTGGTAACTGCTGACGTTGTGGTAAGCAGCCCCACCCGAAAAGCACGACCCCTCCACAGCTCCCCTAGGGGTGAGTCCGTGAAACGTATGACCAATGCGGCCCTCAGAGGATGTTACATCTAACCAAACGTCCCATTCGCAGAAGAAAAGCCTGCCCAGCCCAGCCCTGCTTCAGGGATGAGAAGGGAAGCTCACACCATCGGCTGCGGCTCTCGGGGGTCAGGACTGCTAGGATAGGCAGCCATGTCCCTGCCCTCAGGTGGCTCTTGGGCTAGAGGGGGAGGCTGGACGCTGTGGGTGCCCAAAGGTTCCCTGCACCTCCTGAGAGGGTTGAGGAAGGTGCAATCATTGGGTTTATTGTGCCAAGGAGGCCAACAGGAACATGTGAGTGGCGTTTGGTCATGCTACAGTTTACTTGGGGGATGAGTGAAATAAAGACAGCTGGCATCCCATCACTGTCTTGGCTCCCTGGTGAGCAGACCAATGTGCTGTTGCTTTAACAAGTTCTCTGCTTCTACCTGTGTGTTACACTATCCGTGGGCCAAGCCAACGCATGGATCGTGTCCCTAAAGCTTGAGACATCTTTTTTGTTTGTTTGTTTTTGGGGCATCACTGCCCTCTGGTGGTGGGAGTAGGAGGAGCTTGAGGCATCTTTGAGACTTGCTTCTCCACGCTGCTGGTGCACACACGTCTCAAGTCTCTGCTTCCTTGACCTCGGACCCTACAGCCCACGTGAGTTGAAAGACTTCTAGTATATTAACTGTTCCTCAAAAGTTGGTTGAACTGACAGCCCTCTGTGCTGCTGTGTGGACTTATCAGCTGTTAGATTTCTTCTTACTGTACAAACCTACCCTCTCATATCTATACAATCACATGTTTCCTGGTTTTGTTTCTCTAGAGAACCCTGCCTAACACAGAAGGGTTCCTGAAAGGCCTCACAGTCACCTCCTGGAGGCAGCTTGTTTCCAGTCTCCCTTCAGACCTTCCCCAACAGCTGCACTGGTGGATCAGCGCTTCCTGCTCCGGCCACCACCTCTCCCCTCCCCTCTCTTCCCTCCTACTCCTAGGCAGTCCCCCTCCCACCTCTGTCCCATGGGACAGACCTCCCCTGGGGACCTGCAGAGCCAGCTGCTGGGTGTTGTGCCCCTAGCCCCACCCCCCTCTCCCTCCACATCCCCAAGGCCTCTGAGGTCTCTCTCATCCACCAACCTCTCCATCCGTCCTCTTGGGTACTCAGGGGACCTCAGGGAACCCAGGGGGAGCTGTCCCCGGCCCACCTGTGAGGACCTTAGCATTTCTCTGGTCCTGCTGCTTCCCAAGGCAGATAGTCTTGGCATCTTGGGCTCCTCCTGCCTCCACCCCAGGTCCCTTTCTTTGAGACCCTCTTTCCAGTCTCTGTAGGCCGCCCCCCACTCAGTAAACCCCCGCTCTCCTCCTCTCCATCCCTCCCTACCCCCAGGGCTGAAATGCTTTCCTATGATAGAGGTTTCCCCAAAACTATTTTTGCTGGAAGTTTCCCTTCTCCCCACGGATGTTGTGAAGCACCAGGCCCATGAAGGGCCTCTGGTTTCCATGTGGGATATGCAGGTGTGCGATGGGAATGCCCAGGCCAACGGAGGAAGGCAGGAGCAGGGTGCTTGTTAGACCGTAGTGATGTCACTTACCGAGCACCTTATCGAGTGCCGGGCAATGTCCTAAAACTCAAAAATCAAAGCTCGCCGGCTTCGACCTATGGGGACCCTGAAGGACAGAGGACACTTGCCCCTGTAAGTCTTTGTGAAAGTAGAGAGCCCTGTCTTTCTCCCAGAGAGTGGTTTGTGGGTTCAGATTGCGGACCTTGCTAGTAGATTGTGGACCCGTCACCACAATGACCCTAGAGCTCCTCGGGCAACATCCTAAGTGCTTGACAATGGCCCGTTTAATCAACAAAACAACCTAGCATTCAGTCTCTAACCAGCTGGGGTCATTGAACCACCCCTAAAAGGGAA